>CAUYSK010111216.1:0-27318 GCA_963575035.1 Avahi laniger
ACAAGAGCAGAAGAACGGGATCCATTTGTACTCGCCATCAAATTGGTACTAACTGATCAACACTAGGGTGATAACATGGCAGAAATACTCTCCAGGGATTAGGGGGATGGGGGGCGAATCTACAACTAAAGGACACGGGGAGCACTAAAGGGAGGGAAGGGCACGCCTTTAACTTGCATTTGGGTGAGGCAAAGACATAAAGTGTAGCTAGAATGTTTGTACCCTCACAATACCTTGGAATAATAAAAAAAAAATAAAATTAAATTAAAAAAAAAACTTAGAAGAAAATATCTAGAGAAGTAAAAAGAAAATTAGAGACGAGGAAAAATGTGATTTTATAAGATTAATGAAAAGCCACTAAAAACTATGAAAAAGGAAAAAGTATAACAACAATAATTTCTAAAATTAATTTGCAGGTAAGGTCTCTATGCCCCAAAACTCTATAATTAACTATTTTGATAGTTTTTAAAGTTTTAAATATACTAGCACAAGTATATTGCAGTATACCTTTCTGTAGGATAATGTGGTAACAAAATCATTAAAATGGACATTTTTATTTGACCCAGCAATTCAACTTATAGGAATACATCCTAAGGAAATAATCAGACAAATACACAAGGTTTTATGTTCAAGTATGTTCAGTTTTTATAATAGCAAAAAACTGGATATTTAAATGTCCAAAATAGAGGAATGGTTAAATAAACCAAGGTAAAGAGTCATACAATGGTATGCCTTCAAACCATAAAAATGATAGCATAATTACAGTAATATAAAAGGTGTTCATGATAAAGTATTAAGAAAAGCAGGTTATGAACATTATGTTTAAGATAATTTCATTTTTGTAAAATAAAAACTAAAATTCTACATATTCATATGTAAACAAACTCAAGAAGAGCATACACTAAAGTGTTATCCATAGGAGATAGGTTCATAGTTATTTTACTTTTCTTTCACCTGTATTTTTGAATTTTTCTATTAGGAACATCAATTACTTCTGTTAGAACAAACACCCAAAAAGCAGTAATGTTGGATAAAATGGTTTCCGTGAGTAACTGAACCAATAACTTTTCACAGCATAGCACAAGCAATGAAAAATATGATATCAGATGAAATCATCTTGTTAACAAAAATCCAGATAAAGTTAATTGGATATTAGGACATATTTTTAACAAGTGAAATTGTTCTCTTTTAGACAAATGTGGAAATAAAACTTCACCAACCTCAGCTCTATTGCTTACCCTCCATAACAGAAGAGGTGGTGAATAGGCACATCAGTCTCAGTGAATTACAGTGCAGAGCTAAGAGTGCAGGACAAGTTATCAGCTGTCAGCACTTTGCATTTAGTGAGGGCATTCAGACCCTCAAGGTAGTTATTTTCTTCAAAAATGACAGCCATGAATTAAAAATTTTCTAAATTTTTCTTTTTCAGAAACCAATTAATAGAATAAGGATATATATAAAGTGATAAAGAATGGTCACTGAAATGAAAATTAAGATACAAAAAAATACATTGACTGTCAAGAAAAAAGGGAAAAATATCACATATAATGTTAATATACATCAGTGTAATTTGTACCAACCAATTAAGCAAAAGTAGAGATCTGAGCCATGTATCTTTATTTGCAGATGTCACAAATCTTAAACACACACACACACACACACACACACACACACACACACACACACACACATACAAACATAAAGCAGAGCCAAGCAAAAGCTACACTGCACACAGCAGCATCAGCAGCAGGTAGCAGCACACAGAGTACCAACATCCTCAGCCTGTACACTCCAGCTGTAGCAATATCACAGCAGCAAGGACAATAAATCCAGTCTTCATGCTAAAGACAAAAGGCCTCACTGATATTGGCTTTGTGTAGATTTTGCTCAGATTTAATGTTTTTTTCTGTTTGACACAATATAGACAATGATTCTGGGAAAATCTAAGATGTTACATATTTTAACATCTTTTAATATATGGAATATTCTTCAACTGGGATAAACCCATACTAAGACTGGTTTTATATCCTGCAGCTTGAATATTGCTTATGGAAATAGTTATGGCTTCAGGTGGGCATACTACGCACCAATAATGCAGATGACACCTATCATTCCTGCAACAAATGTATTGCTGGTGTTTCCTTCTTTGCCTCATTAACTGTTATGTTCTCTATGATTATTTTTTTAGACCACAATGAAAAATCTAATACAAATTCGAAACTATTTCCTGGACACTGGGAGCCAAATGGAACATAATTTGGGCTTTTTGGGTAGATCCAGCTCCTACCTATTCGAGTATTGGCAAATACATCAGCTAGAGACCCACTGGTTCCTTTGACCTCTCCATGGGACAGCGTAGAAGATGCGGATGAAGAAGTGGACGATCCCTGAATTGAACGGTTGATCCAGGACTCAGCATTCTGTAAGCTCTGTTGCAAGGCAGCAGAGAGCGCAGCTTGGCGTCTCAGAGAGCCCTCATCCTCAGAGGCCGAAGACGTGTCTGTGTGGAATTAAAAAAAAGAAGTTCTCGATCCTGCCTAGAACAGAGACTTTCACTTCTTGCTCATTGATCACACATTCAATTTTGACACCAGCAAAACATTCGCATTCTTATGGTAGATTAATATGTAAAGTTTCTCAAGAATCTCAAGAAAGGGTCTATGGACCAAAGCCTACAAAAATAAAATAGCCTAACTCCATAGTAATGTTAAGGTATTTTTTTTTAACTCTTTAAGAACGTTTAAATGTCATTCACTGTTTTTCTGCTCTGAGCTTACTCAGTATCTAAATTCTTCTCGTTTATTTATGTTCAAATAATATTGACGTAGGCTGGGAGCGATGGCTCACACCTGTAACCCTAGCACTCTGGGAGGCTGAGGCAGGAGGATCGCTTGAGCCCAGGAGTTTGAGGCTGCAGTGAGCTATGATGATACCACTGCATTCTAGGCCAGGCAACAGAGCAAGACCCTGTCTCAAAAAGAAAAAAAATAATATTGGTATGCTATATATCTTCCTCAATCTCTGTATTGGAGAACCATGTGATAGGTTGCTGCACTATCTTTTGTGACAAGTACTTATTAATCTCTACTTAAAAGGAAAAGATCTTGTTAAGGAGATATAAAAACTTGTATGTCAATGAGTGACCTAGATGCTGGAGAACTGAAGTGGGATAAGAACCGGTCCTTAGCCTGGAGGCACTCATGGTTTTAGAAGAAAAGTCAGTTGGTCAGGGGGCACAAGTAAGCTTTCTGAATATGACAGGAAAGGGTATAGTGTCAGGATTTCTTTCCTAATTTTCAGTCAGAGAAGAATTGTGAGAAATTCACTGATGTCTGTATTTAGCCTGGCTCTGACTTCAGAAAAATAGGCCTAAATTAGAAAAGCATGCTGAAAAAAAAATTCAACCAAATATAGGGAAGCAAAAGCCGAGGAAAACAGAAGTCAGGAATTTATTCCAGGGTTCTAAGCTTATGAGGCATAGAGTTAAAGGGAGCATTTGGCTTGATGTGGGATAAATCCTTCTAAATGATTTTTGGGGGTTATAATTTATGGACTGAATTTCATTTAATTTTTTAAAATTAAACATCCTGCAGTTAGTCCCGCAGAACACTTTCCTCTAAACGCAGGTGAAATTGTAGGCTGCATGTCCTGCTTTGGTTCAAAGAACCAAAGAAATAACTAAAGGGACTGGAAAACTGCTAGCACCTCATAACGGGAACTTGAACCACAGAAGATTTAATCTAATCCAGAAGTCAAATTCTGCAGGCCCAGAGCAAGAGCAAAAAAAAAATGACTATATTCTTGTTTCTTGCTCTGTACTACAGCCAACTTATTGTTCCTATTGAGGGAGATCTGAGGCCCAAGACGTTTCTTTCCTTTTCTTTTCTTTTTTTGACAGGGTTGTGCTCTGTCTCCAGGGCTAGTGTGCAGTGGTGTCATCACAGCTCACTACAACATCAAACTCCTGGGCTTAAGCGATCCTCCTGCCTCAGCCTCCCCAAATGCTGAGATTACAGGTGCGCACCCCCACTATTGGCCAATTTTTCTCTTTTTAGCAGAGACGCGGTCTCGCTCTTGCTTAGGCTGGTCTCGAACTCCTGGCCTCAATCAATCCTTCCGCCTCAGCCTCTCGGAGTGCTAGGATTACAGGTATGAGCCACTGCACCTGGCCTGTTTTTGTTTTTTAATGTGCTATTATACATAACCACAATATGTGCTGGCAACTATGTCAGGTCCTGGGGATTCTGAAATGTACGAGTGCTCATGAGACAGTAAGTGCCTAAAAAAAGGCATAGTGTCTATCTAGTACAGGAGACATATAAGTCCATAGACTATTTCAAATGAATACAACAGATGCTAAGAAACGGGAGTAAGCAAAGGGTTTCACAGGACAGGGACCAACCTCAGTCAGGGATTTCAAGCACTTCTGTGGAAATGGAGCAAGGACTTTGAGGGATAAGGGGCAAAAATGAGGCTAGAGAGGTAAACAGTGACTAGATCCCTAAGAGATAAAGTGATAAGACCATTAAAGGAGAAAGAGATCTATAATACAAAAAGGGATAATTAGAGGAAAATGTAAAGGAAAAAAGGTAACAGTATCTGTAACCTTTTAGAGAAAGCATTTCCTATAATTTTCAGAAAATATTCTAATGTTTCAATCTGTACTTCGGGAAGCAAAGATTCCTGTCTTTGCAAACATGCTAAAAAGGGTGGTGGTGGTAGGGCCCATTAGACAGGTGAATCTGACCCTAAGAATTAAGTATTTGCAAGGTAACTTATCTCAGGATCCCACAAAATCCACTGGGTTTGCAGGCTGCCTTTACTGAATCATTCATTTTAATTTGTGTAAGTCTAAAATCTGAATAACCCAATTTTCAAAAGATATAAAACTAGTATTTTCATGATTAGGTTTATGGAAAAGTGGTTTCATTATGTTTCTATATTGGATCAATTATGTAATTAGATGTATTGTTTCAATTCAATTACCTAATTTGCCTGCCAGTCCTCCTCTGAGTGCTTAATGACTTACAACTGTGGAGCAGCTTAGTGTAGTGGAAAAACATGGTTTTGGTGTCAGTCTTCCCTTCGAATTTTGGGATCCACCACTTAACAGCTATGTGACTTGGGGATAAAATTATCCATCCGAAAAGGTTGTTTGCTTGTTTATCCATTCAATAAATACCACTAAGCACTAAGAAGACACAGTCCCTACTCTTACAGGAGTTAAGGGTCTTTTTATTTTATTTTATTTTATTTATTTATTTTTTGAGACACAGTCTTACTCTGTCACCCCAGCTAGAGTGTCATGATGTAACTGTAGCTCACTGCAACCTCAAACTCCTGGGCTTGAGCGATCCTCCAGCCCCAGCCTCCCAAGTAGCTGGGACTACAGGCACGAGACATCAGCTACCACACCTGGCTAATTTTTCTATTTTTAGTAGAGACAGGGTCTTGCTCTTGCTCAGGCTGGTCTCAAACTTCTAACCCCAAGCGATCCTCCTGCCTCAGCCTCCCAGAGTACTAGGGTTACAGGCGTGAGCTACCACACCCGACAGACTTAGAGTCTTAATAGGAGTTCAGGGCAGACATCTAAGGAAGTGAGACCTAAACCAAGGCCTGTCAGGTAAGTAGGAATCAGTTATGAGGAGCACAGGGGCAGAGAGAGCAGAGGCAGGTAGAGGGGTCAGCATGCAAGAAAGCCTGGAGGGGATAGAAAACAAGGCACAATTGAAGATCTTAACCTGAGACTAGCAGAAGCATAGGATGCAAGACAGATAATAATGACGACGAGGCTGGGCAACTAGGCAGTGCTGGGTTACTAAGGGCCTCGTGAGACATGCCAAGGAAACAAGTCTTCATTCTAATGACAGAGGGACACCATGAGCAAAGATATTAGATAGGAAGCATGCACAGCAGTGCCAGCCCACGGTAGCTGGCCAATAAACATTATTTCCCCTTCTCATTCCCAGAAGAACAGTTAAAGCGGTGTTTATTTGGTTTTGATTTGCAACAGCATATGAAATTTTCCCTAAGAATAATTTAAACGGCAACTTTCTTCCTATAAACATGAAGGGAAAGATGATAGAAATTGATTAAAGGTTGGTAGAAGAAAAAAATACTATGCCAATCACACAACCTGAGAAATGAGGTGCTTGCTATGCATAAACGCTCCCTATGCTAGCTCACAGACACAAAGCTGGCTGGGCAAGGCTTAAAAGATGACCACATGGCTAAGTTTACAGAAAATGTAAGCACTGCTCTGGGACTCTCTTTTTAAAAATCAAAACAAGGTCCTTAAATTTCATTTTTTTTTAAGCCATTGTCACACAGGAAATTGCTAGGGATTTGTAGAAATTTGGCCAAGATTAAATTAATATTAATAGAAATAAGGTTATTTTCTTACTGATTCTGCACTGATTGACATGAATTCATAACTGCTAATCCCAAAGTCCCTTGCCCAAGTTCTTGTATATGATGAACATAATATGTCCACATAACAGACAACAATTTTGAAAACATAGTTTGCCCTTTGGTGTATAATTTGGGGTGATTTAACACAGTATCATTTAATACTGGTCACTAGAAGCCTACAATCCATTTATAACCAATTAGGCAACATATAAACAATTAGCTTATTGACTTTAAGGGAAGAAAGTGTTGAATTTACTAACTTCTTAACTGCTGTAGCACTTTCATTCTTTTCTTTTTTTTTTTGAGACAGAGTCTCACTGTGTTGCCTGGGCTAGAGTGCCGTGGCGTCATCCTAGCTCACAGCAACCTCAAACACCTGGGCTCAAGTGATCCTCCTGCCTCAGCCTCCCGAGTAGCTGGGACTACAGGCATGTGCCACCATGCCCGGCTAATTTTTTTCTATATATTTTTAGTTGTTCGATTAATTTCTTTCTAATTTTAGTAGAGATGGGGTCTCGCTCTTGCTCAGGCTGGTCTCGAACTCCTGAGCTCAATCCGCCCGCCTTGGCCTCCCAGAGTGCTAGGATTACAGGCGTGAGCCACCACGCCCGGCCAGCACTTTTATACTTTAGCCATATGTGGAAACGATTCTTCTTAGTGGAAAACATTACATAAAATTTTTTTTTTAAAATTTAGATACTGTATCATTTATCCATTCCACTCCTGTGTATTTACCCAAGAGAAACAAAAGCATATGTCTATACAAAGACTTGTACATGAATGTTCATAGGAGCTTTATTTGTAATAGCTAAAAATGGGAAATGATGCAAATGTCCATCAACAAATGAATGCATAAACAAACTGCAATATATTCACATAATGGAACACTACTCCACAGTAAAAGGGAATGATCTACTGTTGTGATCTACACAACAACATATATGAATCTCAAAGTAATTATGCTGAGTGAAAGAAGCCAGGCCTCCCCCTTGCAAAAAAAAAAAATAGTAGTAAAACTGTATGATTCTATTTATATAAAATTCTAGAAAACACAAGCTAAGGTACAGTGACAAAAAACAGATCAAATGGTTAGGGGGTAGGGATGGGGATAGGGAGAAGTGGGAGGGAGGCATTATGAAGAAATTTTAGGGGGGTGATGGATACATTCATTATCTTAATTGTGGTGATGGTTTCATGATTGTGCTATGTCAAAATTTAAATATGTGCGTCTTAAATATGTGCTGTTTATTATGTCAATTATAACTCAATAAAGCTGTAAAAAAACCCCTAATTTTTATATCTTTTTTGTGGGGGTAAAAATTATGCCCTTGGTGAAAGGATAGTAACATCTGAAAATCAGTCTACCCAAGAGATATTGTGTAAGCTGAACAAGTTCCTGGAAAGACAGTGCGTGACACTGGGTTCATACAGCTCATACAAAATTAGGCCCAAATTTTAGCTTAGGACAGGTAAGTCAAGATTCACTGAAGTGAAGATCTCATTTTAACAACCACTACAAAATATGTCACCTAACATGATTGCCAAGTTGGAGCTTCAAAGAACAAATAAATCAAACAACCACTAGGACAGTTAATGTATAATCTGGAGCCCATGGAAAGAAGTGTGTGTGCTTGGATGGGATGGGGTGGTGTCAGGCAGAAAAGCGTCATTTTCTTTCGTTTTGGTGGATCAGGGGAGTTTAGGACTTCCAGAAATACCTTCAAGAGAGGCAAAGGAAGTTTCTATGCAGGCCAGGGAAAGTTTGAAGTTTAAGAAGGAAAATCTTTAGAGACCCAAGAGGGGGCAGGCTAGGAATAAAACCATGTATAGAAGAGTAAAAGGTTAGTTCTGCAAGCAAGCCAACCTGAATCCACCTTGGGCTACAAATTCTGAGCAGTTTAATCTAACACTAAACTTAACTAGTGTGAGCACTGATTCACCAGACCAGGGTTCGGGAGAATTTTAGAACTACCCAAGAAAATTTCAGCATCCTATGATAATCTGTGTGTACAGAGAGCTAGCTGGGGACTGAAAAACTGGTCCAAGAGCCTAAGTGGCAGGAAGTCCAGGAGTTGCCTGACAAACTGGGATACTTTAGAGAGAAGGGGTATTCACCATTAATAATTACCCGAGGGCATTCTACCTACAATGTATCTCAACTGTTTTTTCAGGTATTTTCAAACATCTATGAAAAAACAGCTTATAAAACTAATTAATATTATAAATAATATTGGTATCAGATGACAATTTTTCTCATGTATTGCCCATTTGAAAGTTAGATCAAATATGCAGCAATTGTTAAAGCTCCAAAATTAACCATAAAATATTTACGTTACTAGAATGAAGGGCAATACACCAAGTGTTTTAAGGAATGGGCTTTTAAAGTCAGACTGCTCTGGATTTAGATTTTAGCTTAGCCACCAATACCCGTTAAGCAAATCAGATCTTAGGGGTCTTAATTCTGCTCTTCGTTGTTTTCTTTCGGCTGTGACTCACGGTAAATTATTTCCACTAGTGTTTTTATTTCTTAGCTCACGTTCAGTGGATCTTTCTCTGTGGGAATCCCAAGTCCCTGGTTGAGGGTATATCCTTTCAGGAGACCATTTGTGCCCCAGGGTTATCATCAGCCTAAGATCACTTTTTAATGTTAGTTCTTACCAGGCAAGTAGTGAAACTCAAACCTTGTACCCAATGACCACAAACTATCAGGGAAGTCCCTGCCCCAGTTATCCCAAGGTAAGGCACCAGGCAAGCTTTCTCAACATATTCTTGCGCTGACAGGTTAATTTTTTCTAATTCACTCCTCTGCTGAAGATGTAAGTCCCTCCAGAGATCTTTATACCAGCTTTCGACCTTATATTGGTCCAAGATTGTTATTATTTTAATTAAAATTTAGATCCCTTGTTTACTGCCTCTTCTCCCCCAGGGCAGCCAAAATAAGCACCATCTTACCAGTCTGATTTTCAGTGTTCACCATTCTCTCTCTTGCTCCTGCATGCATTTAAAAGAAAGCTGGTTATATTTTATCCAGCATTTTTACAGGGAAATTTTTTTCCCCCCATGTGTCCAGGAGAGAATTTTCAGATCCTAATTGACTACACATCTAAAAACAGAAGTCTGAGCAAGTTATTGAGTCTCTCTAAACCTAGTTTCTCATCTGTAAAATAGGGTAGAGGATTGTTGAGAGTACTAAAAATTAAAAAATATATTAAGCACTTAGCCCTTTGACTGGTACACTGAGAGTACTTAAATGGTAACAATAAAATTACTCTTATTGGCAAACCTTAAATTTTACAATCAGCTATTGAAATAAAGAAATTCAACCTGATAGAGTGAGTTTTTATTGTGCTTTGGCTTAAGAAACCTTGAATATTCATTAATCTTCCAAGTAATTGTGGATCACTGCTCATAACCCACACCAATAATGAAAGTATGCTATTGAAATGATCCAAATCAATTAATTAGAGCACATTTATTAAGGTTCGATTTGCCAACTCAGTTTACTTTGTGGTTTTGAATAAAATTATAATATTTAGGAAAAACTCCGTAAATTGGTAATTCAGCAGGTATTCTCTTCAAAGTTCAAATTAACTGATACCTGTTTTGGGCTATAAGCACTCAAAAGGCAATAGCTATTTGTTTGGAAAAATAGCCATACCAGTACCATGTACACATGAGTATCTATTAGGTAAAGAGGATTTCCTAAACATGACACTTTAGTAAAGTAACAAATACAGCCAAGAAGATTGAGTCTGATACATAATTGCTGTTTGACCTGGGGCAAATCACTTAGCGACTATGAACCTGTTTATTTCCCCATCTCTAAAGAAATCTGCCTCTCCTACTTTAATGAGTACTCATGAGGAACAAATGAGGCAGGGAGCCAGTGTATGTGATTTTGCATAGTGTAATGTATTATAATTCCATAAAGCATTGTTAAAGTATGTTAAAAGAATAATAATATCTCAGTCTGTTTGTGGGCATTATTTTCATAAATAGAAATAGAAAGAGGTAAATTTCTCCTTGTGTTCTGGCCCTTTGAATTACTATAGCCACTTTCAACCAGGGCCCTGTAAGAGACAGACATTTAAATCTAAGCTTCATTCTATCCAAGCTAGCTGAAATAGCTTATTGTGCTTTAGGGTCAATATGTGGTCTATTTGGTCATCTGTGCACCCTCAGAATGTAGCAAAGGGTAAGTCCACAAGGGTGCAGAAAAAGCTTAGAGGGAAAAAATATATGCTGTAGTTTTTGCATTGTGTTTTTCCGTATGAATGAGTAATAGTGTTACACAAAGAACCCCTACAAAGAAAGAGCTGAGGTAATGGCCTCATGACATTAGTAATGATTTCAGCACATAAAGGGAACTGGATGGCAGTAATTCAAGCAGTCTAAAAGACTCTGAAAAGGCCACAGGCACTAAAAGAACCACAGACTGCTGATTGCTACCAGTTTAGAGAGCTTAAATTTTCCAATCCAAAAGATAGAAATTAGTGTACATACCAATAAGCAAATTTAAAGTTGACTGACATCTTATTATTTGAGAGTGATTTATGAACAAAAGACAAATTATTTCCCATGCCAACTATTTACCATATTTTCCAGACTATATACTATAAATAAAGCCAAGATTTATGACATATTTTACTCTTTAATTTCTATTAAATCCCTCCAAAAGTAGCTTTAAATTTTCATAAGTTCAGTAATTCAGTTATGTGTTGAGTGTCTCCCAACGAAGTTGACTGGCTAGTACACTCTAGAAGTTATCCCAGAAACTATGTGCACACAGGACAGACAGCACAGGTAGAATGAGGGCCTTGACCTGAAATGTGTTTCGTGATACGTGGCATGACATCTCAGAGAGTGTACAAAGGAAGACACAACTAAAATATTGTGAATTAGCTTAATTTTTTCCTGCAAGAGTAGCATAACTTTTAAACATCCCTTTTATAGTTGGTCAGAAGCTGATTTTTCAAAACCAGCCTATAACAAGCAATAATTAATGTCAATTCTGTTCTTCCCCATCCCTTGAATGCAGCCCCAGTATTCTAAACTTCAGTGTTTCAGGGGCTGTCAGAGTAGATATGCAAGATAAAACCTGTTTGGCATCCCTGAGTTATGCTGCAACAGGTTCTGGGAGATACTGACTAGGATTAAACTGTAATAGGAATAGGAAACAGTCAAGTCTCTAAACTTGTTAGCTCTTAGAAGCTTGGAGAGAATGGAATCTGAATCATAATGTGGGAACAGCAAATTCCGACCCCCAAAATGAAAGGTGCTAATGGAGGCCTTAGGATATAGTTCTTCCCACATTCCCTCACTGGAGTGA
Organism: Avahi laniger; assembly: GCA_963575035.1. Lineage (NCBI taxonomy): Eukaryota > Metazoa > Chordata > Mammalia > Primates > Indriidae > Avahi > Avahi laniger. The sequence goes on from CAUYSK010111216.1 coordinate 11,741, forward strand.
AGTATTTGTCCTAGGTGTGTGCATAACTGTTGAATGAGGCATCAAGATCTATTCCATGTGGTGACCCTGTGAGAAATCACTATGTAGGGCGCACTCAATGTTTCCCCTTGTTGAGAGAGAATTCCTCTTCTATTTTGACAGCACAGATGTCCCTAACAGCACATGAAGGCTTCTCAAAAACCAGTCAGAGATCCCCAGGAGATAAATGGACAGGGAACCTTTTTATTACTCTACTCTGCTGAATACAGGTCTTAGGAGAGAGGATCCAATCTTTGTACCCACGAAATTATTAAAACACGTAGAGTGATCAAGAACATTATGCCCCCATCTTCAAGGCTGCAGACAGAGGAGAACATTAGTATTTAGAAATACAGAGGCCTATATAGTGAATTCCAAAGGACTATAGTCTCATTCAACAATGAACAGCGACAATTTGTTTCCAGAGTTGGTAAATTCCCCTCAGGCAGTGACTTTTGGTAAAAGGGATAAAAAAGGCTTCCACTCCTCAGCATTCTCAAGATCCTTTGCTGCACTCTCACATTTAACCTGAAGCCATCAGAGCAGCCTACTTACTGTCAATCTACATTTCTTTGACATAGTTTTGGAGAGGATTGTTTCTAAGAACTACATGGCACATTGCTCCTTACCCTTTGCCATTTACTGCAATTGAACCCTTGGCCACACTGCAGCGGAATCTGCCAACGAGGAATAGCTGCTAAACTGAGAGCCCCCTTTGTCCATGAGGACCCAACTTGTGCTGTACTGATGCGGAAGGGAAACCATCCAAGATTTTGAATGAGTAGGTTTGAAGTATGTACCATTATAGGAACAAAATGTTTTATTATGATAGTCTGCTAGAGGTATCCTGTGTTACATTTTGAGAAACACTTGAAGCCACAGAGCTATTTCTCTTTCAAACGTATTGACACCACAGATGTGAAGAAAAAAAGCACACACAGTTAATGAACCCACAGCATACACAAATGCTCTAAGAAATTAGCCAAAACCTAAGAGAAAACTATTCATATGAACATGGATCAGTGAATAGGATCAGTACAAATAGCTCAACAACTTGACAGCTGTCAATAAAAGTCAACCAAAACAATTCAACCTTCCTAGGAATCGCCCCAAAGACATGGTAAGTAGACCATGTCTTTTGTCTTGTTACACCAAAACAGTACGGGGAAATTTTTTGCCAATTATTTCATTGCCAGTAACATGACAGTAGACCCTATATTGAGGCTCTGAAATAGATTTACTATGTTTAGTCTCAGAGGCCTATATCAAGATCTTATCTGGAACTTGATCAAAAAAAAAGTTTTTTAAGGTTTTTAAAAACTTAAGGAAATATTCTGATCAGACAAGACAACTTAAGGTTGTTTCCAGTTATTCCTCGAACATGAAGTAAAATTTACTTTAGGAGGAGTAAGGATTCCAAGTGTAGTGAACGGGGATGGGATAAAGATACCTAGCTCCCACTGATCTTATGACCTCTATTATAAAAAGTAGATTCTTAAAAATATATAAATGTACATAGAATATATTAACACACACATTAACACACTTACATACATTTTCATATCGATTCCAACTTTGTATGACTGCTGTCTCATAATCCTTAATGACAAAATTTTGTCCTAAGTCCAACCACTCCTATGCCTGCTGCAAAGATGAAGAATCCAGTTCAGGAATATAAATGAGTTAAATGTATGTACAGGTCATAATTTGGGTGACAATGAAACTAGCTACTTAAACACAGCAGGATTTTGGCCTAAGCTTTGGCTGGTATTCATTTATAACTACATGAGTTTGGAGGTTACATCAAGGAAATGCTAGAAATTCAGCATTTTTTTTAAAAATAATAATTTTACTCTTAAGGCTCCTTTTTGTGTGTTGTTTACAAAGTGACAGGGAAGAGAGTTCTGGCTCTTACCTCATAATAGAGAAAGCAGAACTTATTTCAGGAACATCAAGGTAGCCACTGTCAGAGAGAAAAAGTTCTGATAAACCTACCGGGAGGCGTGCAGGCATCTGCAGGAGACTGGACAAACGTGGATCGTCTTTTGGTTGGCATGGGCAAGGCCATCTTCTGTTCTTTATGCTTTGCCAGTGCAGCTTGAACTGCTTCCGTGTGGATATCTGAAAAATTAAACATTTGCATTTATTAGCTCCTGGTTCTTGAAGTGTTTGCCACCGTGGGCTGAACTATCACAGTCTCAATTGTTAAAAAAGGTAAAAGAAGTATTTAGATGATTTTCATTTATCATTTTAGACCAATTAAAAATAAAAATTAAAAAAATAGAAACAAAAGAATTCAAGGACAATTTTACAGAGGAGGAAAATAAAGACCAGATGACTATGTGACTGCTTAAAATACCAGACGAAGAGTTGACAGACATGTGGGGTAGGGAGGTAGGGAGAGAATACAGAGTCTAACATGCATCTGTGCCAAGCAGGAAATTCTGCCTCTAAATGGAATGAGTGCTGTGCAGGTGCCTGGAGAACACTCATTATTTTTCAAGAAAAGAAGCTTAGGATTTGCTTAACTGTCTGAAAGAAAACTTGGTTGAGACCCCTCAGTTCTATGACACAGGAACAGAAGGACTGATTTTGATCTAGAAAAACACAAGGGCAGATGTTACTTGTTTGCCACTTTGGGCACAAATGAATTCAGCTCTCTACTTGAATGTCGAATAGGAATCGCAAAAATCAACATATCCAAACAGAACTCTTGGTTCTCCACCACCTCCCCAAAACACTCTATATTTCTACAAAATAGGATCATACTGTACACAGTATTTTGTATTCTGCTTTTTAAAAAAACTTACAAAATCCTTCTCAGGTAAATAACCACTGAGGTAGCTTCCTAGTTCACAAAAAACAATTTCCTCTCGTCTAGGAATAGGCTCAATTTACATGTGTCCTTCCATGCCTCTCTGTTTAATATAAATGTATCCTTAGAAGATCTAGACTAATCAGATCCCTTTTTTGAAATTTAAACTCTGAGTCAAGGAACTGCAGATCCTGGAGTTGAGTCACTTTAATAACAGTGTCCTAGAAAGAAAAACGGTCTTTGAACTTCAAGATTGAGATCCTCAGAGTTATTTCTCCCTTACTAGCGATTTCTCATCTATTCCTTTTGCTTCTATGACCTGCCCCAGCTGCTAAAGGTAGCCTAAGTTGGTCTCTGTTTCCGGCAAAAAAAAAAAAAAACAAAAACACCCCACAAAACTTCTAGAAACATCTCATTCTGTAAATATAGACCTACAACATAATTTTAAAGGGCTGCATAGTATTCCACTGTATAAATGTGCCCTAAATTATTAAAGCAGCCCCTTATTATCAGAGATTAGCTTGTTTCCAATGTTTTGCTACAATTCATAGCAAGAAAAATTCAGTATTTCTACCTTAACATGTCTAATTATTTTCTCAGCATTAATTCCAACAATTGCTGAGATCAAAGTATAATACTTCTTTTCCCAGGAATACTTTTCAATATACATTTCCTATGAACAAGTCTCCTTCTCCTACATAATCTCACTACATTTATCAAAATCCAGAAATTCAACATTGACACAAACTATTATCTAACCCATAATCCATATTCCAATTTAGTCAATTGTCCAAATAATGTCCTTTACAGTTTCTTTCCCCCTTTTTTCCTGATCCAGGATCTAATGCAGGATATCACATCATTATATTTAGTTGTTCTGCCTCTTTGTTCTCCTATAATTTAGAAGTTTTCCAGCCTTACTTTGTCCTTTATTATTCTGACATTTTTGCACAGACTAGTTATTTTGTAAAATCTCCTTTAATTCTGGTTTATTTGGTATTTCCTCAATCATTTCAGGTTATGTATTTTAACAGGAATACCACAGAAGTAATATGTCCTTCTCAAAACGTGATTTCAGGATGCATCTGCCCCATTACTGATGATATAAGTTTGATGATGTTATGAGACTATGTTAACATTATATACATCATTAACTTTCACACACTAGTTTTAGCATCCATTGCTGGTTCTTGGCTAAAGCAGTTATTATTATAACAGTCACAATATGGTGATTTCATAACTCCATCATTTTTTCCATATTTATTAGTTGGCATTTATTATAAGAAAAAGCTGGCTGGGCATTGTGGTTCATGCTTGTAATCCCAGCACTCTGGGAGGCCAAGGTAGGAGGACTGCTTGAGCTCAGGAGTTCGAAACCAGCCTGAGCAAGAGAGAGACCTGTTTCTTCTACAAACAGAAAAATTAGCTCGGCATTGTGGTGTGCGAGTACAGTCCCAGATACTTCGGAGGCTGAGGCAGGAGGATCACTTGAGCCCAGGAGTTTGAAGTTGCAGTGAGTTGTGATGACGCCACTGCACTCTAGCTGGGATGACAGAGTGAGATCCTGTCTCAAAAAAAAAAAAAAAAAGCTTTCCTTTCTCCCCATTTATTTATATCATCATGGATCCACTGATACTCATTTTATTCCATGACTATTCTGTTTCCATCATTATTTATTTTGATGCTCACATTATTCCAGATTTGGCCATCAGGAGTCCCCCAAACTGGATCTTACATTCTTTTGACGGTCTCATAAGTTTGAGCAGTTGTTTTACGGCATAAGATGTTCCATGCTCTTCTAGTACTTTCCCTACTCCAGCTCTGGAATTGTATATTTCTTTAAGGAGCCTGGGCTCCTTTTAGTGAAGAATAAATGGTATTCATTCTAAATAAATGGTATTTAAAAATCAAGATCTTAGAACTAGGGGTATTCAGTGCTACTGGGGTGACTACTATAAGCCGTTTCAGTGGATAAAGGAATATAAACACACATATTCACACACACACAGCTATACCTATTTCTAACTTTATCTATATTAAAAATGGTTAGTTCATACTAATACCTCCACTTCCAATTCAACATCATTGTAGTTAACCCCTTTCCACTTGTAATTCCACTCCATAGTAAGAAACCTGGTTCAAAATATTCTCAATATATTCTACTCATTCACCCAATCCTACAATACACAGAAAATGTTACAAAATTGCTATCTTATACCAATATGAAAAATAAATATTTTAACTAGAGTTCAATATTAGTTTGCAGTCCTTTTTGTCTTCAGATGGAGGGCATATATTAATAGTTAAAGTACTGTGTTCGAAAGTTATGTGAGTTAGTTCTCATCCTTCCCTGCTTTGGTTTGGTTATATTATTCATATAGTTAGGTTCATTTTGTTTGTTTGTTTATATTCTGTAAGTCTCTTCCAACCTTGCTGATTAAACATTAATAAGATTCCAAAAGTCAAAACTATACCAAAAAGTAAACTTAAAGAAGTGTCACTACTCCAACAATTATTTCTGCCTGAATTAGGTAATTTAACTCTTTAGGTATTAGTTTATCCTTCCTATACATAAATACACAAACACATACACACACATTTTTGCAAAAATAAGCAGATGTGTATTTTTTCATTTCTCCATCTTTCATATACGAAAGGTAACATTTTTTGCACTTCCCTTTTTCTACTTAACAATATATCCTGGAAATCATTCTCTATCAGCTACTAAAGATCTTTTTTCCTTTGTGTAGCTGCATAGTTTTCCATAGTATATTACAGTTTATTCAACTACAACCCTATGTTTGGACATGTGTTTCCAGTATTTTACAATTACTAATAATACTGCAACAAATAGCCTTATGCAAATATATTTTTATACTAATGAGGTATATCTTCAAAGTAAATTCCTACAAGTGAGACCCCTAAACCAAAAAGTGAATACTTTAAAAATTTTGTTACATCTTCAAAATTCTCTTTCAAGAGTTTTTACCATACCATACCAGCAATGTATAGGTGTGCCTGTTTCCCACAGCCTCATCTCCAGAGTATGTTGTCTGCGTTTTGATTGTTGCCAACTCGATAGCTGAGAATTGGTATCTCAGCACAGTTTTGTGTCTTTTGTTGTTGTTTTAGAGACAGCGTTTCACTCGGTTACCCAGGATGGAATGCAGTGGCACAATCATAAATCATTGTAACCTCAAACTCCTAGGCTCAAGTGATCCTCCTGCTTCAGCCTCCCGAGTACCTGGGATTACAAGCATACCACCATGCCCAGCTAACTTTTCTTATTTTTTTGGAGAGACAGGGGTCTCATTGTGTTGCCCAGGCTTGTCTTGAACTTTCTGGCCTCAAGTAATCCTTTTGCCTCAGCCTCTCAAAGTGTTGGGATTACAAGCATGAACCACCATGGCCTCATTATACTTTTAATTTGCATTTCTTTTATCATTAGTGAGATTAAACATCTTTACAGAGGATTTAGAGACCATTTTATGCTGTTTCTTTTTAAGTAAAATCGATGTTCATTTCGCTTGATCATTTTTTCTATTGTGCTTTTGTGTTTATTTTCCCTTAATTTTTAAGCGTTCTTATATAAAGAGAAACCAGCCCTTTATCTATGAGATATGTTAAAAATATTTTCTTTCAGTTTTTTATTTGTCTTTTGACATTATTTTTTAACCATGTGCAAGTTTTTAAAGATTGTTATAGAAGAAAGATCTCAAATCACCAATCTATGTACAACTCAAGAAATCAAAGAAAGAAACAATCTAAATCCAAAGTTAGCAGAAGAAAAAAAGTAATACAGATTAGAGCAGAATTAAATGAAATAGAGAACAGAAAAATATGGGGGAAAATCAACAAGAGTTTGTTTTTTGAGAATATCAACAAAATGGACAAACCTTTAGCAAAATTAACTAAGAAAAAAAAGAAGACTCAAATAACTAAAATAAGGAATGAAAAAGGAGATATTACAACTGATAACAGAAAAACAAACTATAAGAGACTACTATGAATAATTATATGTCAACAAATTGGATAAACTACAAAAAAATCAATAAAGTCTTAGAAACATATAACCTACCAAGACTGAATCCTTAAGAAATAGACAATGTGAACAGAAATAACTAGTAAGGAGATTGAATCAGTAACCAGAAGTCTCTAACAAACAAAAGCCCAGGAGCTGACAGTTTCACTGGAGAATTCTACCAAACATTTAAAGAAGAATTAACCCCAATCTTCCTCAAACTATTCCAGAAAACTGAAGAGGAGGTAATGCTTCCAAACTTATTAATATTTCATAAGGCCAGTACTACTTTGATACACAATTTAGTCAAAGATATCATAACAGAAAAAAAAAACAAACTACAGATCTATATCCCTGATGAAAATTGATAATCGATGCAAAAAATCTTAAACAAAATACAGCACTGGCAAACCAAATTGAACAGCACATTAGAAGAATTATATACCACTACCAGGTGGGATTTATTCCTGGGATTCAAAGATGGCTCAATATACAAAAATCAGTAAATGTAGTTAATAATACAGTAGTCCCCTCTTATCCACAGTTTTGCTTTCTACAGTTTCAGTTACTGTAGTCAACCACGGTCCGAAAATATTAAATGGAAATTCCATACATAAGCAATGTTTTAAATTGTACTCCATTCTGAATAGTGTAATGAAATCTCCCACCCACTCCATCTTGCCTGGGACATGTCAGTAACCTAGTAGCCATCTTGGTTATCAGATCAAAAAAACATAGTTCTTATTATGTATGGGATTCGGTATTATCTGTGGCTTCAGGCACCCAAGAGGGATCTTAGAACATATCCATCTTGGATAAGGAGGACTACTATACACACTACATTAACAGAACCAAGGACAAAAATCACCTCATCCTTTCAATTGATACAGAAAAAAATACTCAACACCCTTTCCTGATAAACACTCAAAAAACCAGCAATAGAAGGAAACTGTCTCAACATAATAAGGTCATATATGAAAAATCCACAGCTAATATCATACTTAATGGTGAAAATCTGAAAGCTTTTCCTCTAAAATCAGGAACAAGACAAGGATGTACACTCTTAACACTTCTATTCAACATCGTACTGGAAGGAGGAGCCAGAGCTATCGGGCAAGAAAAAGAAATAAAAGGCAACCAAATTGGGAAGGAAGAAGTAAACTGATCTCTGTTAGAATTAATAAACAAATTCAGCAAAGTTGGGGGATACAAAATCAACACTAAAAAATCAGTTGTGTTTCTATACACTAACAATAAACTGCCTGAAAAGAAAATTAAGAAACCAGTGCCACTTAAAATAGCATCAAAAAGAATAAAGTACTTAGAAATAAACTCAACCAAGGAGGCAGAAGACCTGTACATTAAAAAGTATTAGTTTATTAAGTATGAAATATCTGATTTCCCTAAGTACTAAGTTAGACAGTTGATATCCCTGATATTTCATTTTGACACTTCTTTTTTTAATTTTTATTGTGAAGGTACATCCTTAGTCTTTCAGATGTACAGTTTGGTTTGTGATTATCTTTCAAAAAAATTTTTAGAACAATTTTTGTGAAACCAAGGATAAGTCAAAAATCAGTGTTATTTTCAAATATGAGTTCTGTCACGGAACCAATGCAGCGTAGACAGCTCAAAATATCAACAAAGTGTTTGGGAAGGATGTGGCTAGTGAATGCACAGTATGTCAATGGTTTGAGAAGTTCCATTCTGGTGATTTCAATCTTGAAAATGAGCCACGTGGGCAACCTGAGACCAAGGCAGATAATGATGAACTGTACTGCAAGTGAATCCATCTCACCTACACGTGAATTAGCAGCAAGTTTTGACATTACTACTACAACAACATTGGACCATTTGAAACAAATGGGCCAGGTAAAGAAGCTGGATAGATGGGGTCCGCATGGATTAAACGAGCCTCAGAAGAGAAATCGTCTCAACTCTTGCCCTTCTTTCTTTGCTGTCACGACGTAAAGGTGAACCATTTCTATCCTGTATTGTAATGTGTGATGAAAACTGAATTCTTTTTGACAATCACAGGCATTTGGCACAATCAGTGGATAAAGATGAAGTGCCGAAACACAATCCAAAACTGCATATTCATCAAAAAAAGCAAATGGTGTCTGTTTGGTGGTCCAGTGTTGATATTATCCACTACAGCTTCATGAAACCTGGTCAATCCATTACAGCGGATGTCTACTGCAACCAACTGGACAAAATGATGAGGATGTTTACCATTAAGCAGCTAAGACTGGTTAACAGACACAGGCCAATCCTCTTGCAAGACAATGCCTGACCACATGTCACACAAACGTTGCTCAAACTAAAGACGCTGGACTTGGAAACTCTTTTGTCACCCACCACATTCACCAGACCTTGCACCAACTGACTACCACTTCTTCCAGGCTTTGGATCACTTCTTGCAAGGAAAAATATTCAATTCTTAACAAGCTGTGGAAAATGACTTTTGTGATTTCATCATCACTCGCTCTCCAGGCTTCTTCACTGCTGGCGTAAACAAGCTACTGTTAAGATGGTAACGCTGCGTTGATAGTTTAGGCACAGACTTTGATTAACTGTACTGCTTTTTTTTTAAATTTATTTTATTTCAGTATATTACGGGAGTACAAATGTTTAATTGTACTGCTTTTTGTTTAAGATATAATAAACTAAACTTCTGATTCGAAATTGGATATTTCACATTTAATGACCTAATGTAAAATATCACTGAAATAAATTAAAGATGACAAGGGAAAGACATCCTGCATTCATGAATTGGAAGACTTAATATTGTTAAAATGTCCATACTGCCCAAAATGATCTAAAAATTCAATGTAATCCCTATCAAAATCCCAATGGCATTTTTATTTTGTTTTTGCAGAAACAGAAAACCCTAAATTTCAAATGGAATCTCAAAGGACCCCATGTAGACAAAACAATCTTGAGAAAGAAAAAAGCTGGAGGTCTCATACCTTCTGATTTCAATATCTACTACAAAGCTACAGTATTCAAAGTAGTTTGGTACTGGCACAAGGACTGACATGGAGCAGAATAGAGAGCCCAGAAATACACGCTCTCACATAAAGTCAAATGGATCTTCAACAATGGTGCCAAGACTATACAATGGGGAAAAGACAGTCTCTTCAACAAATAGCATCAGGAAAACCTGGACATGCAAAAGAATGAGCATGGATCCTTACTTTACATGATATACAAAGTTGACTCAAAAAGACCTAAACAAACATAAGGACTGAAACTAAACTCCTAGAACAAAACATAGAGAAAATACTCCATGACATTGGATTTGACGATGATTTATTGGATATGACACCAAAAGCACAGGCAACAAGAGCTAAAATAGACAAACGGAACTACATTAAACTTAAAAATTCCTGCACAGTAAAGGAAACAATCAACAGAGTAAAAAGACAATCCACAGGAGAAAATATTTGCAAACCGTATGTTGGATAAGGGGTTAGCATCCAGAATATATAAAGAACTCCTACAACTCAGTAACAAAAAAATAAACAACCCAATTTAAGAAATGGGCAAAAGCTGTAAATAGGCATTTCTCCAAAGAAGATATACAAATGACCAATAAACATGAAAAGATGTGCAACATTGCTTTCATTAGGGGAATGTAAATGAAAACCACAATGAATTATCACCTCACACCTGCTAGGAGAGCCACAGCTCACACTCATTAGAATGTTTTTCTGTATCAAAAAAAAACAGTAAATGGTAGACATGCACTGTGGCTCAGGCCTGTAATCCTAGCACTTTGGAAGGCTAACGCTGGAGGATTGCTTGAGGTCAGGAGTTCAAGACCAGTCTGAGCAAAAGCGAGACCCCCGTCTCTACCAAAAATAGAGAAAATTAGCCAGGTGTGGTGGCACATGTCCCAAGTAGCAGGGACTACTCGGAAAGCTGAAGCAGAAGGATCGCTTGAAATCAGGAGTTTGAAGCTGCAGTGAGCTATGATGACACCACTGCACTCTATCCAGGGTGACAGAGCAAGACATTGTCTCAAAAAAAAAAACTTTTCTAGCTCCATAAATAAATTTGATGTTTTTTATTGGGATTAAATTTATAAACTGATTTAGGAAAACCTGACATCTTCATGTTGTTAAATCACCCTATCTAAAAACAAGGGTGCCTTTCCATTTATCATGTCTACTTTTCTGTCTTCCAGGGGTGTTTTAAAGTTTTCTTCATAAAGGTTTTACGTGTTTCTTAAGTGTTCCTAAATATATTTTATCTTCTTTATTGCTTTTTTATTTTTCAAAGTTTTTAGTTTATTAATTCTCTTATAAAAAATCCACACCGATGGCTGCAGATAACGTCAGTGCAGAACGTTTACTCCTCCAAGCTATTTGCTAATGTTGGCCTTTGCAGTTCCCCTGACTTTCTTCATTCTGTTCTTGCATTCCTTTCCCTGCTTTCTTGAGGTCTTTTTCTTCTCATACAGGCCATGTCTTGCAAGTCTATGTTTGGGTTCATTTTTCTTTGCATAATCCAAGGAATCGTAAATCATGCCAAAACCAGTTGTCTTGCCACCACCAAAGTGAGTTCTGAATCCAAATAAAAGATGACATCCAGTGTGGTCTTGTACATCTTAGGTACTGTTGTCTTCCTGGGGTGAAGGACATCAATGACCATTTGTTTCCTCTGAAGCAGTTGGTTAGTCATAAACTTACTGTGTCATTCATGACGGTGGTCAATCCTCAAGCAGCCAAGGAGGAAAACTTTACTGTTTTTTTAAATGAGGTTTGCTCTACCATATATCTACTGATTTCTGTACTAATTTTATTTATATCCTGCTATCTGACTAAATTATTTTATTAAGTTAATTTTGTCATTGATTGTCTTGGGTTTTCTAAATATACTGTATGAACTGCAAATATAGTTTTACTTCTTTTCTAATTCTTACACTTCTAATTGATTTTTCTTGTCTGTTTGCATCAGCCAATACCTCTAGTACAACTTAAATGTTACTATTTTCAGGATAAAAAAAAAGCCCTTGTAAATAATAAAAAAATCCAATTAAAAAAATAAGCTTAGGCAACAGACAGGTAGTTTACAGAAGCAGCACAAATGCCCAGCAAACATATCTCCAAATGTCCAATCTCATCAATAATAAAAGAAATAATACTTTTACCAACTGGATAGGAGTGTCTATTTCCCCAGATCTGTGGATAACACTGGACCATTTCTTTTCTCATCTTTCCCAAAAAGGTAAGTGGAAAATGTTATTTTTTCAGTTTTAAAGCAGCTATTTCCTATTCTTGGCTTATTTTTATGAAATGGTTAAGACATGGTAGATGAATGGCACAGCTGGGCTTTAAGGACCAGGGGCAGAACAGACACCAAGTGCCCTTACCTATTAGGACACTTCTTTTTTTTTTTTTTTATTTTTTTGAGACAGAGTCTCACTGTGTTGCCCGGGCTAGAGTGCCGTGGCGTCATTCTAGCTCACAGCAACCTCAAACTCATGGGCTCAAGCAATCCTTCTGCCTCAGCCTCCCGAGTAGCTGGGACTACAGACATGTGTCACCATGCCCGGTTAATTTTTTTCTATATATTTTTAGTTGTCCGATTAACTTCTTTCTATTTTTAGTAGAGATGGGGTCTCGTTCTTGCTCAGGCTGGTTTCGAACTCCTGAGCTCAAACAATCCGCCCGCCTCGGCCTCCCAGAGTGCTGGGATTACCGGCGTGAGCCACCGCGCCCGGCCTAGGACACTTCTTTAGACAGACAGACAGATAGGGACACAGTGAAAGGCAGATATGTGGGTGGGCTGAGTCATAAAATAGAGAGGTGCCGTGCAAGAAGCTACCTGGAAGCCAACAAACAGTCATGTCATTTTTACCAATTTCTAAGATAATGACCTCTGCAGCATTTTTAATTATGGCAGAGGCAGCAATGATTAAGTTCTGAAACATTAGGATAGCACCTAATTTTGGCACTACTCTGTGTGCTGGGTGGGGAGAGGTGGGAAATTTTAATTTTGCATTTCACGTTGCCCTGGTCTTGACAAATTATATTTCTTTGGCCTGGAATATCTACAAAGCAAATAGCTATTCATCCTTCAAAATGGCTCAGACATCACTACCTCCATAAAGCCTGTCCTTGACACTGTACGCTTTCCCCTGTCTCCCTTTTCTAAGCTGCCTCTATAGCTTGTATAGAACATCCCTCGAAAAAAAAAAAGAAGAATTCTGTATTTCCATCTGTGTTTCTCTGGCATGTAACATTCTGCTCAAATCATAGGAGGTCTATAATAAATGCTTGCTGAACTGAACTCAATTTACCTTCCATGGTACAAGGAGTGTATCAGCATAGAAATAAAATCCTGGTGCACTAGTGCCAACCATCTCAGCAAATGTCACGAATCAGAGATCAGATTTGGATGGAGGCAGGAGAGTTCACAATTAGAGTGGCAGAAGGAGTTATTGTTGCATTTAGGTCCCAGCATTAAATCAGAAGAATTCATATTCAGAGTCAAAGTCATTAAGAACAATAACTGATTTAAGACTTCAAATCATTCATCCAGGCTATCACTGTAAAACCTATCTTTGCTATTTTTCTGTTTACAATACACATAAGTTTTATGTGTATTTTATTATAATAAAAAAATTGGGAAAAATATACATATTGTAAAAAGATCTAAACATATATAATGCTAAAGTGATAATTTTCTCTAGACCCACCACTTCTTAGAAATAATCCCACCTCAATAGTTTGGTAGATATTTTTTTTCAGGTTTCTGTGTTTATAAACATACTAATGTATATAATAATCATTATTTTTAAAAATCAAATCATATGCTATTATATACTATCTTGCCTTTATTACTTAAAAAGTATATTTTATACATCTTTCCATTTTCTGCACAAATAGACCTCATTTTTTCTTTTAAATCAGCTTTCATAAAAGTACAGTGTGTAGACCTACTGTACCTATTTAACATTTTATTATGAACAATACCATAACAAATATCCGTGTGTGTGTGTGTGTGTGTGTGTGTGTGTGTGTGTGTATCTTTGTGCAGATAGGTATAAAATAAATTCCTAGAAGTAGAATTTCTGGGTCAAAGAATATGAAGTTTTAAACATATTTGCCAACATGTTAGGCAATTACTTTTAAGACCACAGTACCAAATTACTTTTGGCTCTGAAATGAAATAATTTTATACTGCATTTATATTGATTATACTATTTTAGTGACACTGAGGTTTACTTAGTTGAATCAAAACTGCCATTTTTTATGGAATTTATAAAGCCATCTTTTATAAAACATTCTTATTTCAGACATGTTAAAATGTGAAAAGAGCCCCTCTTTTATTAGGAGAAATATGGTTCTTAGCTGCCTTGGAAAATAAATGATTAATCACTTATACTGTAAGAAAGCACTTTCTCAGTAACAGACAACAGCAAATCAAATTCTCATATTTATTAATTAAAAGATAGTACATCTCCCAAAGTATGTTTACAAGTGATACGAAACATCTGATAGCAAACTTGACAAAATTAGGGAATTAGTCACCTTAATAAAGCTATAGAAGGCCTGTAACATCTGGCTAATTAATTATAGAGCATGTTCTTCCCTGCCACAGCATTCATAGCATCAGACCACAAAACAAATCAAACCACCCAACTGTTTTCCAACATGATAAACCTTGGCCCACACACCAGTGTCAAAAGGAGATGTTCACAGTTACTCTATGAGCAAACACTCTTACTGATAAGAACAGGCAGCTCTCAATTGAATTTGACTCATTCACCAGCATACAATTCATCATGATCTTTGATAAATAAGTCACTTTCGAAGTTTAGTCCCCAGACACAGCTGACTTTGGACATCTCTGCCAGAAGCATGGGGAAGCTGGGTATCACTTTCCAGCACTAATGTTTGAGGTGAATAAGGTGTAACAAATACTCCCTTAAAGTCTATTTTTGTTTTATTTTTATTGTTTTGTTTGAGGTGGCTAATTTCTCAATAGATTAACATCAAAGGAGTTGTCAGAATGACTTAAAGTAAGATTGCTTTCCATCTCAGGCATTAACTGTGTGTTTTCTACATTTGGGATCTTGCCACATGTGTGCAGAAAGGTGCATCATGCCTTAATGTGCAAGAAAAAGAAATATACTAAGTAGTATATTTTGGAAATGTAAGGTCCCTCTTGGCTAAGCACAAAGAACAGAATCAGGTTAGATGATCTCAACTCTGAATAAAGACAAGCTCTTTTTCCTGTGTCTGAAATATGAAACACTAAGTCTATTTAGATTTGATTATGATTGGTTGAAATGTTGTATGTGTTAATAAGTCTCCACCAAATAAGAGGATTTTCCAGTTACACTTACCGACATTACTATTAAATCCTTCCTATGTACCCATCACTTTATTCTGAATTTCTGCAACTTTTACTAAACATACTCTATGTTCTTAAGCATTTTTGCACATGATATATAAACCTTTTCTATGACTGGAGTAGCAAAGAGGTAACTATTCAGCTCCCATCAACCTCTGCAACTCATCCACTCCATCTCTGCTGCTGCTATTAGTTTCTTCTTATTCAGAGAATGTGCTGAGCTTTCTTTTGCTATTTAGTTGAGCAATTCCTAATATATTAAAAAATGTGGTTTTCACCCAAAGTCTACACTTGCATGTCGCTTTGGTGTTCCCCCTCATGAGAGTAATGCAGTACCATCATAGCTTTCAATATCTT
>CAUYSK010111217.1:0-12901 GCA_963575035.1 Avahi laniger
TCGGTTAATTACCAGCTGCATGGCCTCTGGCAAGATAGTGAGCCTCTCTGGGTCTTAGTTTCCTCACCCGCAAAATGGAACTTTGCACTCAGTATTTCCTCATATGCCACAGACAAGAAAGAACGGAGTCCTCAGATCCAAGGCCAAGTTAGTTTGATCCCAGTCCCAAAGGTCTATGGACGCTTATAGGAAATTGTCCTCATGATAAGGTACACATTGGACTCCTGCCACAGGAAGGGAGAAACAGCCCCATGTCATTCTGTTAGCGCAGAGCCTGGGGTGAAGGACCCACGTGCCAGCAGAGGGAGACAGAAGGAAGCGCCTACAAGATGCCTCTCAGAGCGCAGGCGCTCTGCCCTCTTGCCAGCCCCTCACCTCATGCCCCATCAGGGTCCTTTCTTTCTAAGGTGATTCACCTAGAGTCTGAGGCAGAATATTAAAATCAGTAAAGATATTTTCAAACAAGCAGAGTTGTCTTAATTGGCTAAAAATTGAGTAGCTTTAAACCATAAGCATGAAACTAAAAACTCTGGAAAAATCTGAGGCATATTAAAATGCTTAAAGATACATAAACATGTGCAAAATGTCTCAATGGTATATCCATATTATCAACACATGGAGGTTTTTTTCCAACCAATGTGTCATTTTGACTTACTTTTTTTTTTTTTTTAAATCAATTTACCTTCTGGAGTTGACCTAGAACCTTGGGAAGGATTCTAACTTCAGAAAATAAGGTGGGCAGAAAGCAAAGCATAATTCCATAGTCATAGGATCTTTAAAAATTCCCTACCCAGGCCAGGCGTGGTGGCTCACATCTGTAATCCTAGCACTCTGGGAGGCCGAGGCAGGTGGCTCGTTTGAGTTCAGGAGTTCGAGACCAGCCTGAGCAAGAGTGAGACCCCATCTCTACTAAAAATAGAAAGAAATTAGCTGGACAACTAAAAATATATATATATAAAAAATTAGCCGGGCATGGTGGCGCATGCCTGTAGTCCCAGCTACTCGAGAGGCTGAGGCTGGAGGATCGCTTGAGCCCAGCAGTTTGAGGTTGCTGTGAGCTAGGTTGATGCCACGGTACTCTAGCCCAGGCAAGAGAGTGGGACTCTGTCTCAAAAAAAAAAAGACCTGTTTCCTAAAAATTCCCTACCCAATCTGCTCCCTGAATCAGGGTTCTCTCACTCTCCCACATCCCTTAGGAGCTGTTGTCACTATCTCCTTGAATATCCACAGTATTCACGGGATACTCACTTTCTTCCATCACTTTGGTTTATCAAGCAGAACTCTGTCTCACTGTTATGTTTATAGTTGATCCAGTGTCTATCTCATGGGGCCACAAAAATTCCAACAAATTCTCTCCTCCACTCCACAGCCCACAGACATTTGAATGAGTCACGGCACCCCTAAGTGTGTCGTCCTCCTGGTTAAACATGTCCAGTTCTTTCAACCATTCTTCAATTGATGTGGAGACAAAGTGGGGGGAACGCTGCTGTTCTGGGAGCCAGACAGAGCTGGCTTTGTATCCTGAATGAACCTAGGTACCTTTGGCTAAATCACACAATCTGAAATCCTACTACTATTTTGCAAAGCTGTTAAGAAGGCTAAACGACAGAATATGTGTAAAGCCTATAACACGGTGTCTGCCTCGGGGTGGATGTTTTGTATGATGGGAGGTGCCAATATTGTTATGGGACCAGAGACAACTTATCTGCAATCCTTCTACATCAGAATAATTCTACATAAAAAAGGAATGGGGTTGAGATATTTGGGAATGGAAAAAAAATCTGGGGCTAATGTGGCCTAGCCAAGGGAGCCTGACAGAGAGGGGCTGGAAATCAAAAAGAAAAGAGACAGGTCATAGGAGGCCAAAGAAGATTCTATAAAGTGAGGATGAGAATGCAGCTGGCATTGTGAGGAACAAATTATATAGTGTACATGAAAGTGCTTTCAGAATAAATGCTCCCTGTGTTTCCAGAACTCCTGGTGTTTTACTACATTGTGTTATGGCAATTTGTCAATGTGTCTATTTACCCTGAAGACTGTAAGTTCTGTAGTGGGAAAAATGTCGTTTTTGTCTGCCCAGCTCCCTCCTTCCATTGGGAAAGTGCTTCTCCCTCACCCCAAATCCCAGTGGTTTAGGTAGGACTGTTAATTTCAGTACCCTGCATGCTGTTGGACAGGACTGAGTCCATGAGCCAGGCCTGATCAGTCAAGGTACTCGATCCCTTGGTCCAGAGGGCTGGGGAGAGGCATGTGGCCAAAGTAGGGATGAAGTCCCTTCATGTGTTTTGATCTATGGATGCTGGAAAAGACAAATTTCCTTCTTCTGAATTATGAATTCCAAGAATATGAGCTTGGAGCTATAATTTGTTCAACGAGTATTCATCAACAGCCTAAATATCCATCAGTGTTGGGAGGGCCAGTCATGAGAATATATACCTCTCTGGATATTTTAAACAGAGGGGATTTAACACAGGAAAGTGTTAAAGCAAAAATGGACTTTCAATTAACCCAGAGCTTAGTAGCTGCTGGAAGAAGCTTCCATCCTAAGGAAGCTTCCTTCCTACCCTTGTTGTTGGGGTAACAAAAGAGTACAGGTGGTGTTGCGAGACCCAGAACCCGGGAGAAAGGGAGGCCTGGGCTGGTGCTTTGCGCATGTGGCTGGTGCTCTGCATGCTGGTTGGAGAGCTGCTTAGGCTCAGAGGAAGTAGCTCCATTGACAGGTACTAGAAGTGTCCACAACACCTGTTGCTCTCCATGTCTGCTGGAGCGTTGCTAACAGAAGTCTGAAGCAGGAAAAGAGCCTCTTCTCTCCTCCTGTCTTCCAATTTCCCACCAATGCCTTGTTGGCAGAGCCTATCTGAAAGCCAACTGGCAAGAGAGTCTGGGGAATGAAGTTCCAGGCCCAAAATCCATAGCAGAGCAAAGGGAAGTGGAGATGGACGCTAAGAGCAGTCAGGCAAAAGACCAGCCCCATGTGCAATGTGCTAGGTCTTGTCCCAGGGACTGGAGGTACAGCAGTAAGCAAGACAGACAAAAACCCGGCTCTCCAGCAACTTGCTTCTAGAGGGAATAGGAAACAATAAAAAGCAACCTGTACACAGACAAGATACGAGCAAGGACACAAAACGTCCTTGTCTCAGTGCAGTTTCCCTGGAAGCTGAGTATGAGCTGAGGACAAATATGCAAGTGATTTCTTAAGGGAGTGCTCTCAGGAACACTTGCTAGGGGGTGAGGGAACGTGATGGTTAATTTTATGTCACCTTGGCTAGACTATGGTGACCAGCTGCTTGGTCAAACACTAGTCTAGATGTTGCTATAAAGGTTTTTGTAGATGTGTTTAGTCAACATTTAAAATCAGTTGACTTAAAACAAAGCATATTACTTTACATGGGTGGGCGGGCCTCATTCAAACAGTTGAAGATCTTAAGAGCAAAGACTGAGGTTTCCCAGAGAAGAACAAATTCTGCTTCCAGAGGGCAACATACAAATTCCAGCCTTCGGATTCAAGACTGCGACATCAACTCTTAGCTGAATATTCAGTCTCCAGCCCACTGACTTGCCCCATGGCTTTTGGATTTGCCAACTCTGACAATTGCATAAGCCAATTCCTTAAAATCAACCAATCTATTTATCTATCCATATGACTGTCTTTCCCATTGGTTCTCTTTCCCTGAAGATCCCTGACTAATGCAAGGATGGGAAAGAAACAGAGCAAGGGTGTGCTTTCAGGCAGTCTAGTCTAGCTGGATGCTATCGGGAGCTCTGGCATGTAAACTGCCTCACAGAGTTTGCCCTGCCTTGAGGCAGAGGAGGTGGGTGAGCTCTGTCCATCAGCCAGTGCCTGGAGCAATCCTCCAGAGAAGGGTGTGGGTGCAGGTTGCACTCATAAATTTAACTATCAGGAATTTATTTTCTCTATAATATATTTTTAAAAGCCACGGCATTTTAATTCCAGAAGGTCACAGAGACTCCTGGAAGGAATGACAGGAATGAAGTATGATTTCTTCATCACCCATTGACACATTATAATAGAAGGGATTTCTTTAATTAAAACACTAGCTTTGGGTCTTGAGGGCTGTGGGGCTTGGCTCAAGGATTTAAGAGTTCTAGTTTCAAGTTCCAGGTTGGCTAACTCACCAAATAACCTTAAAAAAAAAAAAAAAAGAGCTTGCCTTCTTTGAACTTCACCTCTTGGCTATACCAGAGAGCTAGCCAGGGCAATAACTCATTTTACTCAATCCAGTTCTTCCAGTTACACCCCCACATCGCTGACCTTCACTACCAGGTAAATGGCAATTCTTCTGGAAGCTTCCCCGGTCTCTACAGGAAGTCATGCCCTTCCTTCTCTGTTCTCCCTTAGCGTTCTGCTTGCCCCTTTATGATTACATTATTGCATTATCCCATAATGCACTCTTTACTTTCTAGGTGACCAAGCATTTCAATTTTCCTGGGACTGAGGGGTTTCCTGGGACACTGGACTTTCAGTGCTAAAACCCAGGCAAGTTGGTCACACTACTTTTCTTTGTGCCCCATTGACAATGAGTTTCTGGAGATACGGGATCCCATCCCACTCAACTTGATGTTTGCTCTTGTACGGTTCTTACACAAAGCAGATGCTTAATTGTTTTTGGAGTTGTGGGGTCAAGAAATAATACCTTCTTCTCTCCGCCTAAGCTCAGAACCCACTAAGATAGACACACACAAAAGTCAGTATAAGGATAGCCTTGCTGAAATAACAGGAAAATATCTAATCCCGTAGTTTTCTAATAACAGCTAAAGATCAATCCTATGAGCTCTCTCTTTATTCTCTCTGCTGGCAGGCAACTTCTGGGACTCTGTTTTCACAGCATCTCAAAGGAGCCCAGCAGACAAAAAGGAAATATAAATTTTTTTACAATTGCTAGACCTATTGACTAAAACTGTCTTTTAGCATATGTTTCTACAACTTGGAGTAGTTCCTGAGAAGGTCCTGGATGACAGCATGGGGGACAATCTCCAGACATGGAACACAGCCCAAAATCATATCATGAGGGCAAGGTTACTTTATCCCTAAAGCAAAGGGACTGGATGGGACAGTTTCACACAGCAGATTCCATTATCTGCTTGCAGTTAAGAAGAAGAGAAGGAGTGGCAATTCACAACAATTAACTATTTTTCTCTTTGTCCCCATAAAAGCAGTAAGCCACTTGGCCTCGCTGCTGGCATCTCTCTTCTCTTTCTTTGGGACACCACACCATCTCTCTCTCTCTCTCTCTCTCGCTCTCTCTCTCCCTTTCTTCCCCGCCCCCTCCTCTAAGATGGATAAAATAAACTTTTTTACTTTTATATCTTAATTTCTGCATGAGAAATCTTTCTCCGCCCATGCTGTGAGCACCTACTAGGCTTCCTGCCCTAACAGTGGGACATTTATGTTAATAGATGAAAATACCGGCTTTATTAGTGATGAAAACTGATATTAGAGAAGGTACTTAAGTCTTCTAGTCGATGGGCTTCTAATACTTCACTCCCTTAATTAGAGACTTACCAAATCACAATTTCCGATGTTTCTGGACCACTTCAAGCATCTGAGTGTCCGAGTGTGTGGAATGGAGCAAAAGGGATGCTGCCCACAGGTTGGCAGATTCCAAAGGGAAGAACAAGAGGCTAATCTGAGTATGAAAGCTTATCTCCCAAACTTCCTCATTAGATAAGTCACTTCTCCTCTCTTTGGGATGAGGGAGGGAAAAGGGAAGGGGAAAGTAGGGAGTAGAGAGAAGTATTACTTCAATCTCCCTCCACGAGAAAATGCCAAACCAGGGGAAAGGAGAATTCCCAGAAGGACTCGTTGAATGAATGAATCAACAAATAAATACTGCTAATGATGCTCATTCTTCACCTATCATCCGATCATTTGTCGGAAAGTCTAGAGCTATTGCAGGGTAGAGGCTCCCCTCTATGCCCAACTTTACCAGGCCCACTAGCAAGTGCAGAGAGGACGATGGACAATGGCGCCAGCTGATGATTACTTGCTGAGATACCCTCCATGGTTGATTTGACCACACGAGAATTTTCCTAAGCACTTGCTCTGTGCCTACCTACCTGACATGGACTTCGTCAGCTATATTTTCCTAGGACTTGCCAGAGCCACGTTGAGAAAGCAGTCATCATGGTATTCAGGACTTTGCATCTACTGAAATAAATCACCTAGTCTCAAAAACAGGATATTTGCCCATTTGTAATGTAATAAAAACATTGCATTTGCTTAGGATGGAGGAGTTTGATCTTACTGGGGTGGTAATGAAGGTTTGTGACGCTTCAGCTCAAGTGAGGGTCCTTTAGAGTTTCTGTTTATAAAGACAACAGTGATTCGAGGTTACATTAGGCCAGAGAAGATTTGACTCAGCCAGAGGGCTACTGAAGTCCTGCTCATTCCCGAATGTTCTAGTGCTCCAACTCAACTTGAACCTTGCTTCCAAGGGTGATGGGTAGGGCCTAATAAACAAAATAAACACACTCTAAATGGTACTTTTTTTTTTGTACCTATCCAAGTATAAAGTGGCCAGGTTTTCAATTCCACCTAATAAATGCCTGTTACGGATTAACACAAATTCATTATAGACCACCGAACTGAGGTCCTCTGACTCTCGGGCTCCTCCTCTGTGAGACAGGGTGGGGGAGAGTTCGGCTAAATACCTTCTAGAATCTCTCTCAGCCCAAATAGAGCACCAGCAATCGCTCGCCATCAAGCATGTCGAGCCTGGTAAAATCTTCACTGAGGCTCTTTTGACGATGATTTCTCTGATAGCTCCAAGTCTTCTGCATCTTCTTACAGCAGGTGTTTTCTCCTGAGGACGGCATGTGTAGAATATTAAAAAAGAAAAAGTGGCTCAGTGACTCAAAATTTAATATTTGCATTGCGATTATCTCTGACAGTCATCTTGTGAATCCTCAGACATTAACATTCCACACCCCTCCCACGTCGTATTTCATAGCCTCCCCAACACACATGCATCCACGAATAAGAATTCATTATTAAGAATTTCATTTCTCACCATGGGTTTGCCTTTCTAACTCAGGCTCCAAAGGCAACAAGCTGAGATTGCATGATTGATTGCTTCCAATCTGCTGGCCCTGGACTGATATGCCTTTGTGCTAATTTTATGGCACAATGAACTTCGGCTTCTTTACCGGCTTCTTTCCAGAGGAAGAAAATCTGCAGCCCTAGCATCTTCAAAAGAACCAAACAAAACAAGCAAACAAAAAACCTCCTCCAGGATGTGGAGGCAAAGACTTTCTCTTGGAATGAAAGACTCACATCCGTTCATGGCACTGTTACTCTATCCATGGGCTATTGAAAATGGACTGAGGGAAACATCAGACAAACAACTGTACTGGTAGGAAATGGAGCAAACTGATTAATTTTTAATTAGTTTTCATGTAGAGTAAACGTCTTTGTGTAGTAAACATCTACAATAAGCATCAGATTCTACTTAAAGCATATCAACTCATAATAGAGGTTTTTCCTATTGGTAATGGAATATTTATGGAAATATATATTATTGCTTACATAATGTGTGTATGTGTGTGTATTTGTGTTTTGTAGAGCTCAGAAGGATTGTGAAATGAGGGAACATTGATACCTACTCAGTATATTAGTTTTCCTGTGTCTACTGTAACAAATTACCACAAAGTTGGTGGTAGAAAACAACAGAAATAGATACTCTCACAGTTCTGTAGGCCAGAAGTCTGAAATCAGTAGCACCAGGCCAAAATCAAGGTGACAACAGGGCTGCGTGACCTCCAAGGCTCTAGGGAAATCTTTGTTCCTTGTCTTTTCCAACTGCTGGTGTCTGCCAGCATTCCTTGGCTTGTGGATACATCTCCACGTCTCTCTCTGCTCCGTCTTCGCATCACCTTCTCCTCATGTGTGTGAAATCCTTCTCTGCCTCCCTCTTATAAGTACATACATGATTGTACTTAGGGCTCACTCAGATAATCCAGGATAATCTCCCCTCCTTGAAGTCCCTAACTTAAACACATCTGCAAAGACTTGTCCTTTCTTTTGCCAAAAAAAGGTAACGTTCACAGATTCCAGGATTAGAACATGGAAATCTTTTGGAGGGCCATTTTTCACTCTACCACACTGAGCATTTACTCCATGCTATTTGTAGACATTTTTGTGTACCTCCTCCCACAAGCCTTCTATGAGGAACAAGCCTTCCTGGGGTGGGAATCAGAAAACTCAAGTCCTTTAATGACCAGCAGGCATGGCATTACCTTCTTTTTCTGTGCCCGGGAAGATTTTGCTAACTAACCACAGTGCTAGTTTTTGCTAAACCTCTGGACTTGACCTCAGAATCCTTAATACAGTGTTTCAGGAAGTCATTGTGAATCGAAGCCCATTTGACACCCCTGTCTTGAACTCTGTCTCCTCATCTGTAAAATGGTAATACTCCATGCTCATCTATCTCTCAGGGACAGCATAAAGATCAAATGATATAATGGACGGGAAAACACTTTATGACTGCTAAAGCAGATGACTAAAGAAGAAGTTATGTTCCCAACAGACTTTCATGGGGAGACTGTCTGGGAGACCCCTGTCTAGGAAGGTAGAAGACTGTCAGTGCAAGAAGATTGTGAAGGTCAGGTTCAGGGTAGTAAGCCTAGGTCTGAACCATAAATAGTCATTCTTCCTTTTATTCACCTAATAAAACAACACAGGCAAACACAGCCTAAGCATTCAGTAAGCATAACTTAAAAATATTTTTACTAAGTGTGTAAATTTTGCACTCATGTCTTGCCTGGCTCACAGTAGCTACCTGGTATGTGTTGGCCTAAAGTCAGGGCTATACACTTGGCAGGCACCCAGGCACCCTTAACTCTGTCATTCAAATTGTGTTGATCCTTCAAGGATTATTGGAAATGCAGACTTCCTCCAGGAAGTCTTCCCTGATATGACAGGAAGTGCTCTTCCCCAACTCTAATCCCCAGTGTCACTTTGAACATGCATTTCACATGCATTTACAGGAACAGGGACAACTCAGGACAGGAAAAGGGACAACTTCATCCCTGTCTCCACAGATGTTTCATGGGCTCTTGCCAAAAAGGATCTAAGTGAATACTTTAAATCCTCCTCCAAGATTTCAAAGTGTCTCCTCTTTTCCTTCCTGCCTTTGAAATCAGAAGATGACCCCTCAACATTCTGGAGACCCCAGGTGACTCTGTCTTGGCCACTTTTACTGGGATCTGTTCTAGGCTTAGTTCTACTACAGACCAGCTGTAGGATCTTGACATGCTCTGAGACTCAGCTTCCTTCTCTAGAAAATGGGAAGTTGGTAGAACACCTGCCCTCCCTGCTTCTAAGGGCTGTTGGCAATGACTAAAAACACAGGCCTTATTGCATACAGACTAGTTGAAAACCCAACTCATTTTCATTCTAGCTGTGTGACCCTGGGAAAGTTGCTGAACCTCACTGAGCCATGCTAATACATACCTTCTAGACACAGTACCTCACCTCTAATAAGAGCTCAAGTTAACAAGAATTGCTATTTTAAAGAAATTGCTATAGTTGAAAGAGATGATATGGTCGAATTGGAGGCACAGGCAGGACCAAGGGCGCTGAGACCAGACACAAAGCCCAAGAACAGGCACGCATGAAAGTCTAGGCAGTTAGTCCAGGAAGGAGGGAATCTTGTGGCTGAAGTTCAAGATCAGGCAGGCCGTGTTGGAAAAATTACAATGATAACAATCAATACACAGGACGGGATTATCCTGGGCATTTGTATACACCAACTTATTTAAACACAGGCAGGCTGTGTTGGAAAAATCACAATAACAATCAATATACAAGATGGAACTGTCCTGAGCATTTGTATACACCAAATTATTTAAATTCCTCAGCACCCTAGTGGTCAGGTATTCTTACCCTCCTTTTACAGATGTGAAAAAGAGGCTCAGAGAGGTCAAATGACTTACCCAAGGTCATGTGAAAGATCAGGGCTTCCAACCCAAGTTGGTCTGTTGTCATACTCTTGCTCTTAACTACAAGGTAAAAATGGCCTATGTAAAGTTCCAGCACCACGCCGGACACAGGAGCAGGTGTTCAATACTTATTTCCCTGTCCCTGGTGGAAGAGCAATAGTGTGGCTGGTACCATGTTGGGGCAAAGCCACATTCTAACCCCAGGAGGAGAGCCTTGGAGAGGTGGATATTCCACAGGACAGTGGTAGTAGATGTGTTAAAGTATGATCTTTTGGCCATTTTTGAGCAAGAGGTGAAATACGAAGTGAAGCCTTTCCACCTTATCTAGAATTGGCTAGTAAAACCTTGTTGAGAATAAAAACCTCCAGGTGTTCCATATATTCTAAGTTCAAAGCCAACCACTTACACTCCTGTGGGTTGATTGAGAAGGACCAGGCAAACAGAACCAGTATCAGCCCTTATCCTGTCATCACCAACCCCAAACATGGACAAGATAAGAGGAGGCCTGGGAGTGAGGACAGGGTTGGCTGTGGAGAGTGCAGTATTTGAAAAGAGAGTTTATCTCCTTTGCTCATGTCCCCATGGGGATGTGAACAGGGCCCTTGACAGGATCTCCTCTCTGCAGCACAAGGAGGGAGACTCCATGCATTTGTTGGGAATGTATTTGGATGCAAATTACAAAAAAAATATGACCTAAAGTGTTTTGAGTTGGTGCTTGCTGCATTGGTTCACATTGGGCATGCTCAACCATGCCATCAAGGACCCGGCCTCTTTCTTGCTCCACCATCCTTCCTTCGTATGTTGGTTTTCATCCTCTAGCTTGTGACTTCATGGTTGCAAAAAGGCTGTTTTGCACTTCCAGGTTTTCTCCTGTTTAAAGTAAGAAAAAGGGGGAAGGGGAAAGCTGTGGGGGTTTGGGCTTCTGCCCCTGCCCTACACACACTTTTTATGTTTCATTGGCCAGAACTGGGTCACTTGCCTATTCTTAAACCAATAAAAGGCCAAGGGGCATGACAATACTGTGAACTGCTTTGACCAATCAAGATTCATCCCTTGGGGCTGCAGTAAGGGCCTGCGCTGAAGATGACATGGAATCTCTAGCCACGACCTGTGGAAATTGAAGAAAGGGAGGTGGAAGGGCAGGCAAAGGACAGTATCTTCCTCACCTAGAGAGAATCAGTGGAAACGTTTAGTACCTACAAAAAGGGGAGACTGACATCCCATTCCCTGATTGGACACTCACTAGGTCCTAGTGCTATTATGATTTGGAAAAGGGACACTGAGGAGAGCTGGAAAAGCCAGGCACAAGGGGGCAGGAACCACTCCCTCAAATCCCAGATTGTTGAGAGATAAGGAAAAGGATTCCCACTGAGGCCCAAGTACTGCAGGGACAGGGATCCCAAGGGACAGACGAGATTGGGGGTGGTGGGCTCATTGGGAACCATCACTGATGAAGTAATGAACCAGCCAGCATCCAGGCAATGCAGTGGATGGTCAAGAAAATCACATTACGTGGAGGAAGACACAATTTTAAAGGGCTCCACCCTGTGACTAACTTCTCTGTGTCTCACAGTCATGCCTTCACATGGTTTTCTTCTATGCCTTTCCATAATGGTTTTAACCACCATCTTGCCAACACAGTACCTTCATACAAGGGAATAATTCTCTCCCTTCACTCACCCTCCATTCCACTCTCCAGCAGTGTTTCTGGCCCCCACCTGATAGGAATCGAGAGTACAGGCAATGCGGTTATCAGGTGCAAGGCAGAGGCCCCACAGTTGTAAGCACAAAGCCCAAGGTTAGTTCCTTCCCTGCACTAAAGCAGAAATTCCCTGGTGGGAGTCAGGCTGGAACATGTCCAGCTGTAATGCAAGGCAGACTAAAACAAATGTTGTAACAGAGGATAATTCTACTTTAGAGATGAAGAAACTGAGGCTCATAAAAGTTAAATGATTTGCCTGAAGGTCCCACAGCCTATAAATGACAGAGCCATCCATCATGCCAAGAATTTTGGTGTCTCATCCTTGGCCCTCTCTGCCACACCATACTGTATTGGGATACTGGTAACTTGAGGCATACTTTACCGGAGGTATGTAAATGGGGACCCATTTTCTGAGGATTTGGTAGCCATGTGCATCAAAAGTCTTAAAAACATGAACAGCTTTTAATGCAGCAATTCCACTACTAGAAATTTATCCTGAGGAAATAATCAAACAAGAACCTAAAAATGAAAACAAATGTAAAACAAAAAAGTCTAACAGGTCTTACGCAGAGACTAGGTAAAGATGATATATTCGTACAGTGGAATACTATGCAATCATTCAAAGTGATGATGTCAGTCTATATTTATTGTTATGTCAATAAATAACACAATAAACAAAAAAAGGTCATCTGTACCATTCAATTCCACCTTTTGTAAATAAATTATATCTGGGCGTGCATGTATTTTTAAACACCGTGAACTCTTCTAACTGACCTCCATCCCCTTAGCTGACTCACAGCTGAGTCAGCCGTCCCCTTGCACCCAGCAAGCCTTCGGGCTGATGTTCAGAACTGCTGAAGGTTCTGGAGAGGGGGGTGTGTGCCTACGCACCTACCTGCTTTTACTCCCACCAGGCAGCTCGTGTGCTTAGCAGGAGTCAGTTGTGTAGTTCTCTTTATGCTAGCTTACTTACATATTGTAATTTCATAGTTAAATATTCTATAAATTGAAAAAAAGAGTAAAAAAAAGAAAAAAGCTATTAAAAAACTAAGTTGAATGATCTGAAGAACTCAACAGCTATTGTATTGTGGGTAGGTAAGGTAGCTACAAAGGATGAGATCATAAAAATTCAAGATTTCCCTCTCAGAGTCCTTCACACGTGTTTTTAAGTTCTCTTTCTGCTTCAAAGCAGTCAAAACAAGAATTTGGAGACAAAATATTATGATGTCTATTAAGAAA
>CAUYSK010111218.1:0-22500 GCA_963575035.1 Avahi laniger
TGTAGTCCCAGCTACTCGAGAGGCTGAGGCAGAAGGATTGCTTGAGCCCAGGAGTGTGAGGTTGCTGTGAGCTACGATGACACCACGACACTCTAGCCCGGGCAACACAGTGAGATTCTGTCTCAAAAAAAAAAAAAAAAAATATACCCGGCAGGGTCTGGGCGATACCCTTAATTAAACACTGCAAATTTCTGCAGCAAAACCTATGAGCTGTAAGATATATAATAAAGATTTGAATTAGCCTCACGCCAGGTCAGGTCAAGTTTATGGCCCAGTGAATTTAGACCAAACTTAAGAGGGGGAAAAAAGTCTACTTTTTAGAGCTTCTAGAATTGCAGCTAAGGGAGTGTGAATTTGGGTGACAAAGGAGGAGGGGCGGCCCTTGGCGGGACGGCGGGAGACCCTGCCCGGCTCAGAGCAGGGTTGCAGGGGAGGGCTGAGCGGTCGTTTGCCAGCAGAGGCCTCTGAGACAGGAGGGACCCTAACACACGGGGGCGGTAGGAAGTTGCCAAGGTTAGGGTCTGAGCAGGAGCGTGACCTAATCAAAGACAGAGAGCAACAGATTTGTGAGGCTTGCAAACAAACAGGAAGAGGGCATCCTGTGCTTACCGCTGCCCCTGCCCCTGCTTGAATTTCTCAGCCTGGGAGGAAGAGTGGTCACACTACCCCCACCAAAAACACACAGGGAGAGGCTTTAGCATTCTCTCAGATTGTCAGGGACAACCCAGAGTCTTATCTAATACATGGACACATGTAAAATCACAACAATGTCAACAAAAGTAAACATAAGAGTTGTGTGGCCAGATGCCCTGAACATCTTGTCTCTAATTATTATTATTATTATTTTTTTGTTGGTCTCTGCTTCTTATAGTCGCCCTCTGAGTATGAATTTTGTTGTATTTTACACAGGAAGACACCGAGGCTCAGGTTGCCTAAGAAAGGCCAGGGCCACATGGTTGATTCATCTAATGCCAGTGCCTAAGTGGCCTCCATTAAGCCACATTGCTTGGCCGGAGCTCACTCACAGGATGACAGGGGCCAAGGAAAGAAAGAGACAAGTCAGAGGGCTGAGATCTGGAAGAGAAAGCATGTCCCGCAGCCTTGGGAGCCCCTGGTTCACACCTCAGCTCTGCCTTCGAGCTTTTTGTGTCCTATGCTTTGGATATATCATTTATAAATGCCAGAGAGCTGGGATTTGTCCTTTATCCATTCTGACAATCTTTATCTTTTAATGGGAGCATTTAGTCCATTTACATTTAATGTAATTACAAATATATATGGGATTATATCTACTCTGTACTTTCCATTGGTTCCATCTGTTCTATGTTCCTTTTTATCTCTTTCCCTCCCCCTTTTTTGGATTTATTATGTTTTGGTGGTGGTGGGGTTGCTTTTGAATTTTTCCCTCTATTAGTTGGGAGGTTTGTGCCTTTCTCTGGTACCTTTCCCTCAACTTAATATTTTGAGAATTAAGTGAGTATGTTTGTATGTGTGTGTGTGTGTGTGCATATATAAACACTTTATCTATCTATAAAGTGTTTTGTACCACTAGTCCCATAGCTTTGGATGATCTTAAAAAAACACAAGAGTTTTAGTGTTAGGCAGGCCTGGATTGAAACCCTGGCTCTAGCACATTCTGTCTGTGTGTTCTTATCTAGCTGTTTTCCCCTGAGCCTCAGTTTCCCTGTCTGTAAAACATGGACGATGGACCCCAGCACTCAGCTTACTGTGACCCTTCGGTGAGCTAAGAGATGCTAAGTGCCCTACCGAGGGCACAGACAAGGGGTTCGATGAATGTTTGCCCCGTTCCCTGCTCCAGATGTTGCCTCTCTGTGTGCAGGAAGAATTGGCCCTGGGTGGAGTTTGCCTAAGAGCCCACTGCCATAGCTTGGCTTGACCTTAGGAAACCTTCCCGGAAGGAATCTCTCTAGGACGAGCTGTTCCCAGGGTACGACTGGTCTGTAGCATCATCCGTGGACAACACAGCCTCCGTCTGGGAAGTGGGAGGTTGTTGGGAAATTCTGCTGCAATGGGGGAGGGGGTGGCTTGTACTGATGGGTGTCCCAGGGGAGCCCAGAGAAGTGGGAAGGATTGCCCAACAGTGTGTGTCTCCAGCCCTGTCCGGGAAGAGGGGTCTGACCAGAGAGTGGAGGCCTCCCCTTCTGGGAGGCAGGTGTGTCCTCTTGGAGAGCAGAGCAGTGACTCACCAGACTGCCACAGCTTGTTATAAATATCCCCTGAGACACCTAACTCCCTCAGCCCTGATTCTATATTAGCACAAGCAGCGCTCCAGAATTCCATAATTAATTAGGTTTCCTAGGTACCTCGAGACTGAAAGAGGGTGTCCCAACTTGTAGACATAAATATTACAAACTACATGGCAGTTCCCCCCTCCAAATGTGAATCAAAAAAATCAGCATGTGCACACTCCGCACTCTCTCTCCCTCTCTCCTATTTACTTATTTACAAATCAGCACCGAGTGAATTTTGCAAGGTGAGGGCCAGCCAATGTCTCCCACTTGAGTAATTCTAAAATGTCAGAAATGGAACCAGTAATCCAAACCAACCTCACTCCCATTTACTTAACTCTTTTGGGGAAACTGAGGCTCCAAGAGGGGACGGGCATCCAGATCTCAGAATGAGACCAGGAGTGGCTGGATGGGACTCGGGGCTCCTGCCTTCCCCTTGCTTCAAGCCCCAGAGCCCCGGTTTTCTCTGTGAGAGGGCGACAGTGCCCGCCCTGCAGGAGGACCGTCTGGGGCTGCAGGTGAATGGAGGCGGGGGAAGGTGCCGGTGCGCTGGGAGCCCGGCCCACGGAGGGCTACAGACGTGCGAGGTCCCCACATCTCACCCCTGCTCCTGTTTTTCTCTTCCCTGACTGAGACCTTTCTCTGTGTCCTTCCATTACGCCTGGCAGCGAGTGGGCACAGAAGTCTGGATAAGATGACGAGAAACTGGATTTCGTTAGAAGCCACTCGAGATTTCAATAATAACAACAGATACCATGTATTGAGCACCTACTATGCGCTACGCATTGGCCCTCATATGTTGTCTCATTTAATCTTTTAAACCTTCCTTGTCCAATATGGTAGCCACTTGCCACATGTGACTATCAAGCACTTGAAAAGTGGCTGGCGCAACTGAGGAACTAAACTATTTATTCAATTTTATTTTAAATTTAAAAACTGATAATCGACTTTTAGAAACTTTTTAAGTATGTCTGGAACAACTTGAGTATGTGAATCTACCGTTTCAACTATGAACTCTGTGGAAGCGTAACTGCAGCTCAAGTCTGTCCAGTAAAAATTTAGTGTTCAAACTGAGATGTGCTGTACACGTAAAATCCACACCAGTTTCAAAGACTTAGCATAAAAAAGAGAATATAAAATATCTCATTCATAATATTTTTTTCTTTGCATTTTCTTTTTATTTTATCTACTTATTTTTAATTTCAGAGTATTACGGGGCATAATATTTTTATATTGATTAATGCTGACATGACAATATTATGGATATGTTGGGTTAAATAAAACATTTACTAAAATCAATTTTATCTGTTTCTTTTTACTTTTTTTAGGCTAATAGAAAAATTTAAATCACATATGTGTTGGGAAATCTGATAAAATCTGAAAAAAGTCTGTAGTTTAGTTAATAGTATTGTGCCAATGTTAATTTCTTAGTTTTGGCAAATGTACCTTGGTTGTGCAAGATGTTAACCTTAGGAGAAGTGGGTGAAGGGTTTACTGGAACTTGCCACACTATCTTTGCAACTTTTCTATAAATCTAAAATTATTCCAACATGAAAAGTGTCAAATACCCCCAAATTGTGTATGTAATCACATTATATTTTTATTGAAGAAACATATACCTTGATATATTTCTATTACGGAACTTAAAATCGTCCTGTAAGAGATAGTTCCCTCATCTTATTGCTGAGGAAACGTCACCGGCTTCTGCAGTTGTCTCTGGGCTTCTACCTTCATGGCTGGCACCCGGTAGATCTTTCTGGGACTTTTCCTGCTGTGTCCTCTTCAGAGGGTGCGGCTGTGGACCCGCTTGCTGCGTGGGCAGGAGCTGGTGGGTGGGAGGCGGCAGGAGACGGAGAGCAGAGGCAGGAGACTCTGGGGGTTCCCGCGATGACGGGGTACCATCCACGTGAGCCCGACTCGAGGTCCAAGGCTGGAGGATGAGGGGAAGGGCCAGGGCTGACCTGAGAGGTTCTTATGTTTTACCGACCGGTTAGTTTCTTTGATGTCTGCCTGACTTTGGAAAGGATCTTAGGAGCATCTGCTGCTGTCTCAGGAGAAGAACTGGCCGGGCTGCTGAAGCCTTAGATTCGCAGGCACCCAGGGGGAAAGTAATGGCACCGCAGAGGGAGAGCCCGGGACTGGGCGTGTCCTGGGGGGAGGAAAAGGCAGCAGGCAGTGGATAATCCCTGTTTTTGACATGCTTCATGTCACCTCCCTGCCCCGACTTCAAACTTGGATATTCTGCTTCCCGATGTAGAAAGCCTGCCTCCTGGCCAGGCACCATGGCTCACGCCTGTAATCCTAGCACTCTGGGAGGCCAAGACAGGAGGATCACTTGAGTTCAGGAGTTTGAGACCAGCCTGAGCAAGAGCGAGACCCTGTCTCTACTGAAAATAGAAAAATTAGCTGGGTGTGGTGGTGACCCCCTATAGTCCCAGCTACTCGGGAGGCTGAGGCAGGAGGATCTCTTGAGCCCAGGAGTTTGAGGCTGCTGTGAGCTAGGCTGACACCACGGCACTCTAGTCTGGGCAACAGAGCGAGACTCTGTCTCAAAAAAAAAAAAGAAAAGAAAAGAAAACCTGCCTCCTGCCCTGCTGCCACAAGGCTCGGCCACCGCAGGGCCGGGCAACCCCACTCCTGTGTAGTCCTTTCCAGCGTGTCCTGAGACTGCCCCCAGGGCCCAGCCCCAGGCCTCCCTGAGGGCGAAAGCACTGCCCTCGGAGTCCTGAGCACCTGCCTCTCCTCCCAGCCTGCCCCGTCGGCCTGCAAGGCCTCTGTGGGCCTCAGGTCCCCAGCCAGCAGCTCGCTGTCTGCGGCCAGCCGCCCACCGCCTTCCCACATCCAGATGTCTTGGCGGAGCCCTGGCCGCCTCAGAGCCTGCACGGGCGGCCCTGTCCTGACGTGCCCCTTCCCCTTTGCTGCCCTGCCGTGCACTTTGTCTCGCGGCAGCCAGATGTGCCGGCTTTGGTGCTGGCGGCCCCTAATGAGGTCCAGATGTGCAGCCTGGCCTGGGCCAGTGGCGGCTGCTACCAAAGGAGAGGGAGGCCCTGGGAGGGAGTGGCCAGGCTGCAGCTGGCCGCAGTGCTGCTGGAAGAGGAATGCTCTGGGAAGGATTCCCACTGGAATGTGAGCTCAGGATGTCTCTGCCTAAATAAGGGCCTGGCCTCCTCTTGGAGCTGGAGGCCTCAGCTCCTCTAGGTGCGGCAGCGCTATGGAAGAGCCTTCAGCTGTTCCTGGATTCTTTTCTTGACAACTGGGTTCCCCCCGCAACTAATTATAAATGTTATATACAGCTGCACAGGAGGCTGAGGTGGGAGGATCATTTGAGACCAGGAGGATAGGAAGCTGTCATGCACTATGATCGTGCCTGTGAATAGCCACTGCTCTCCAGCCTGGACAACATAATGAGACCCCTGTCTCTAAAAAAAAAGTTATGTGCAGTGATGAAAGACAATTTAGAAAGCCCAAGTTAGAAAACCTGATTAAGCTAAAAGATGAAAACAAAGAAAGAAGAAAACAAAAATCACCTGTAATCCCACCACCTCAACCACCATAAAAGTTCTGGAGTGCATCCTGCTAGACTTTTTTCAAATATATGCATAAATTTGTTTGTTTGTTCAAATCATAAAGACTCTCATAATCTGCATTTTTCACTCAGCTCTCTCCACTTGTCTGCTACACCAGTACTTCCCAAATTGGCTCTGGCTCCACAAAATACTAGGAGCATTTTGCTATTAATTGGGAGTCCTTCGCCGACTGTTTGGGATGCATTGGCTTACGCCAACTTAAATGGGCTTCTTTCCTGAAGGACTTCTTGGAGTCTTTAATTTACTAATGTGTGCTCTGAATCATCAAGAGGAGACCGGCATTTCTTAAACATACTTCACTGTGAAACCCGGTGAGGGAGCCACCTGAGGCTTGGGTCTGTGGAGCGTCCTGTAGGAAAGGCATTATTCACCACGGCTGCATGGACGCTGACGGCACGCACACACCACAGTTCCACGCAGCGTCCCTCCGCGGGTGAACATCATGGCTGTTTTCAACTTGTTGCTGTTACAAACCACTCTGTGATGATGGGCATCCTTGTTACTTCCACCTTTGTTGTACAGAAACATTCCAAGAAATAGGACTGTTGCTCATGTTGAAGACCGTTTTTAACTCTCAGGTTTGGAGGTCGCCATAGCTCTTGCCCCAGCCCCTCATCCGGGCCTATACGGTAGGGAAGGGGTCTACCCTGCCCCCACAAAAAGGGCACGGAGGAGGATGGGGAGTGGGGTCTGTGAGTCTGTAGTTTGCGCATTTCTCGAGCATTTGTACTGCACGCAGCCTTTCACGCAGACTGAGTGAAAAATAACATTTCTTGGGCTATTATAAATAACACTGTAACAAACGTCTGTGAACCGGTCTGTGTAATGAGCATCTGCCTAGGACCCAGGCATTTCCATCGGGGGTGGAGGAAAGAGCCCAAAAGATCTCAAACCCGTTGCTGCACTTCAGGCCACTCCTGGCTGTGTGTGTCTTTCCTGGTGGGAGAAGGTCCTGTTCATCTTTGTGTGCCCAGCGCCTTGCACACAGTAGGCGCTCCGCACAGGCCCCTGCACTGAAGACATAATCTCTTCATGCTCAGTCTTGCGTGGGGTCTGTGTGTGTTCCCTTCTCGACTTCCCTCAGTTCCCCCTAACTTCTCCTCTTGCCGCACCTTTCTCTGCACCCTAAATCTCTCCCGTGTTTGCCGCCTCTCTCCTTCCTCCTTCACCATCATCGAAGCTGAAAGGCCCCTCAGCAGAGCCTCATGTCCCTTAGAAAGAAAGCCAGCCCCGTAACCGAAAGCTCTAGGTAAGCACTGCTTCGCTCTCAAGGGCACCTTCTAGCTGGGGCTCTCGACCTTATTTGTGCAGCAGGTTTCTTTTGAAAACCTAAGCGAACGGTGGAGATCCCAGAGAAACGCCCAAATGCACATACCCACACCGCAAAGATGTGCCTTTGGGGTCAGGAGTTCGTGCCCGGAAGCTCTGAGAGCCCTGGTCAGGAGAGGCTGCCCCTGGGGGACCCAGCTTGGCACGCACTCCAGGGGTGCTGGCCTCTGTAACCTTCCATCTGCATGCAAAACTCTCAGAAGGTTGCTCTCCCACAGAGCCAAAGGCTCGTGCAGAAGTAACAGGTCGACTACCCCTTACTGTCAATTTCGAAATCCCCAAACCTCTGAAAACCATAGGATAAAACAAGTCTTACAAGGCATCTGACTGCAAAACTTAACCTGACGTGAACTCATTTTGCAACAAAATGGACTTCGACTAATGTGAGGCTATTTCCAGCCTTTATTTATACCACTTAGTGTGTGAATATTCCTTGAGTTTGCTCAAAAATACTAATGTGTTTACTGGGTGCTGCTCCAGATGCTGCTGGGGGTATTTCATTACACACAGCTGCCGTTTCCAACCCCCAAGCTGCGGGCTGCGGGCTGCGGACCAGCATCTGTCCATGGCCTGGCCCCACCACCCAGCACCCCACATCCATTGAAAAATTGTCTTCCATGGAGATCAGGAGATGGGGGCGGGGGGGGGGGGAGGGAACAGCAGGAGGTGGGCACCGGCGACCTGTGAAGCTTCATCTGCTTTGACAGCCGCTCCCCATCACTCCCATCACCACCGAAATCCCCGCCCTCATCCATGCAAAAATTCTCTTCCATGAAACCAGTCTCTGGTGCCATAAAGGTTGGGGACGCTGATACACAGTGTGCTCTCCGTGGCACTTTTCTAAACGATTAAAAATTCTGAAACCTAACTGGCCCCACAGGTTTTGGGTAAAGGATTGTAGATCTTTATGTATCAAATTTCTCCTAAAAAAGTTCACAGGTTTATGAGCGCAGGGAGCCAGACACAAAGCCGATGCACAGCCCCAGATGATCTTATTTATACAAAGTTCAAGAACAGGCAAAGCTAGTTGATAGTGGTAGAATCAGAATAGCGATTCCCTCTGGGGGGTGGGACTGACCCACCGGGAGGGAGAGGAGGGAACCTTTTAGGGCTCTGGAAATGTTCCGTAGCCTGAAGTAGGAGGGGGTGACATGGGCGCACATATATGTAAAAAGTCATCAAGCCGTACAGTAAAGATGGGAGTGCTTTGCTGAGTCTGTTATACCTCAAAATAAAAGTAAAAATAAAACGTACGGGAATACATTATCTCAAGTTAAGCAATAAGGAGCTGTTCCCCTTGGCACTCCAGCCCACCCTGTGATATCGTCAAACTTCCCAACAAAGATTAAATTAAAATCATCTTAATATAAGTCTGGCTGTTCTTTAATCCCCAGAAAGGAGTTCAACACGAAGTCAGACTTAGTAAACATTTTTTTAAACTCTGATTTGCCCTCGAAAAGAATCCATCCCTGGAGCGGCTCTTTGCTTTGAAAGGACGGCAGGCTGGCACCCAGGGCTGGCTCCCTGCAGCCTGTGCGCGCACACCACCCGCCGCCAGGAAGGACGTTTCCCAGCCCCGCCGCCCCTGGCACAGCTGCTCCCAACGTGCCAGCGGGGATCCAGGCCTGGCAGCCTACCCACAGCGCTGCAAGTCGGAACTTGCACCCGACAACATCCTCTGATTGCATCTGATGAGCTGGAATTTGGACCTTGTATCTGAGAACAGCAGGGCACGGGGGGCTCCTTGATTAAACGGGCTGGAGAACCATAAACTGCTCAGAAGAGCCGGAGCTTCTTCCCGCAGTGTTCTCATTGCTCAACGTCTGATTGCACATGGCCTTGTCCTTTGACACTCCCTCCCGCGACATCCCCGCCTCCGCCTTCCCTCCCATTTCCTATCTGGGCCCGGCCACTGGGGCCTGGCTTCTCTCCGCAGCTCCGCTTCTGACCCGGGCCAGCCTTCCCCTGTCTCCAGCACACTGGTCTGGTGGCCGCAGAGTGGCCTCACTGCCTCGCATCTTTGAGGAACAAGTCAGGGTATAAACAAACCGACCGACCTACTTGGGCTTGCTTGTCATCTTTCTAGTGCAATGCTGTCCGACAGAACTTTCTATGCTGAAAGAAATATTCTATATCTGCTTCGTCCGGTTTGGTTGCCACATGTGGCCACTGAGTACTTGATGTGTGGCTAAGCGCAATTGAAAACTAGATTTTTAATTTTTTTAAATTTTTAATTAAAATGTAAATATGTATGGCTAATGGCTACCATATTGGACAGTGCAGCTCTAGAGAGAGGGAGGGGTTGGGGGCTTCTCAGGAAGGGGTTCTGTCGGCTCTTTGAAGATACCAGCCCTCATCTCTCCGGCTCCCAGATCTGCCTCCTTGCAGGATAGTAACTGAGCACTGGTCAAGCCCCTGCAGTGTGTCATTTCGCGAATGTAACCCAGATGCACTGGGTCACCTGCAGGCCCATCCCATCATTCAAACGAAGCTTAGATTCCAACACCACTTGGGCAGCGTCACAGTAGATCTTTTCTAAGAACCACCTGAGGAAGCACAAAACACGCAAGGGCTTCTATCTCCCTCCCCGCGTCCGACTGCTCTCTGCCCACACCCCAAACCCCAACCTAGTTCTGCTGGGCTCTTCTCCAGGCGGGCTTTGCCCTGCCTCACCTGGCCTGAAACAGCATCTGAACGGGCCAGCCGACATCCTTCCTCCTTGGCAGGAGACAGAAGACAAAAGTGGCCAACACTTAGCGTGTGGGGGTTTTTCTTTTCATCCCTGTTATCCCTGTTACGCAAGGACACTGCTACCCGCAGTTTACAGATGAGGAAACTTAGACACAGCAGTTAAGGGCGCCCTGCTCGGGAGTGGAGAAATCGCCCAGCGTTGTCGCACTCCTAAGACACTGAAGACCTTTCTCGTCAAGACTTACCCATCCAGTGTCCTCTGCCATCCGTGCCCACTCTCTGATGACAAACCCACTACTGACGCCTGACGCGTGAACCGTCCACATAATCTAACATGCCAGCTATAGAGCTCCTGGGTTACCCCGCCCCGAGGAAACTGTTCATTAACCAGGAGACAAAGGCTTGACCCCAAGGAGTGAGTCAGTGAGGATCTTAAATCCAGATTTCTCAACCTGGACTTCAAGGCTCGGCAGGGCAAGCCTAGCCTCCTTCCTCGAAGCTCCCCATTCTGACGAGGTGGCCTGTCCTCCAGCTATCCCGGCTTAGCTGTCCCCAGCCCACAGCCAGCCCTCCCACTGCTAAGCGAGCTCCGCCCCCTCCTCCCTTGTTAATCATAATAGGTAATATAAAGTTTACCCTCTAAACCATTTTTAGGTGTACAGTTCAGTGGCGTCCACGTTGCTGGGCAGCCCTCACCACCATCCATCTCCAGAACCTCTTCAGGTTCCCAGACTGAAACTCCGTGCCCGCTAAACAGTAATTCCCCGTTCTCTGCTCCCTCCCGCCCCTGGCGGCCACCATTCTACTCTCTGCTTCGATGGGTAGATAGCTCCCATAAGTGGCCTCACACCGTTTTTGTTCTTTCGTGTGTGGCTCATTCCACTTCACATGATGTCTTCAAGGTTCACCCATGTAGCATGTGTCAGATGCCCCTTCCTTTTCAAGGCTGAATGATATTCCACGATGTGTACCACATCGTGTTTATCCGTCGTCTGTCGATGGACGCTTGGGTTGCTTCTACCTGTTGGCCGTTGTGAAAAACGCAGCTACCAACACGAGTGTATGAGTATCTGTTCGAGTCCCTGCTCTCAATTCTTTTGGGTATGTACCCAGAAATGAAATCGTTGGATCACATGGTGACTCTGTTTAACTCTTTGAGGAACCACCGTGCTGGTTTCCACAGCTGTTGCTCCACTTTTAATCTATCGCGCGTTCCTCTGACATCGTCTACATTAGCCAGCGTATTAGCCACCACCCTTTAAAATGCGGTACTGAACTCGTTGCTCCCAGTGGTGGTGCGCCGTGGGACAGGTTTTGACTTGGCCCATTTCAATGTTTATGTTAGGAATTCCAATAAAGGTATGTAGGTCTGCTAATCAAATGCAGAGATGTTACGAGAGGTCTGGCATGTGCAGAACGAAGATTTTAAAAGGTTGTGACAGGTAGGAGTGAGGGAACCATAAAATTAGCTTCTCTCCATTGAGTGCCACGATGGGCTGAGAACCGTGTTAAGTTCATTTCCTGATTTATTTATTTATTTTAGAGACAGGGTCTCACTCTGTCTCCCAGGTTAGAGTGCAGTGGCACTATCATAGCTCACTATGGCTTCAAACTCCTGGGCTCAACGATCCTCCTGCCTCAGCCTTCGGAATAGCTGGGACTACAGGTGTACATCACCACTAATAAATTTATTGATTTTTTTTTTTAGAGATAGGATCTCACTATGTTGCCCAGGCTGATCTTGAACTCCTGGCCTCAAGTGATCCTCCCACCTTAGCCTCCCAAAGTGCTGGAATTACAGGTGTGAGCCACCATATCTGGCCTTTAAGTTCATTTTCTTTATGTATCATTTTAATGTCACACCTCTATAAGATCAGAAATATTAACCCACTTTACAGATGAGGAAATGGAGACTCGGAGAAGTTGAATAACTTACCCACCCTGAAGTTCCTTCCAGTCAAAGGAATCTGAGCCCGGAGTTCATACTCTTTCCACCACACTCTGCCACCACCTACTCCGTTACACTTAAAAATGAGCATCGAAGGGGTAAATAACCTTGAAACAATTCACACTGCAGTTGGGGAGACTTGTCAGCGTTCATGACATCAAGGTCTTGGAATTTTTGCTGAACTTAAAGCACAGTGATACGGCCCCTAAAAAAGCTCACATGATGTGGGGCTCCATCAGTAGGGAGAAGAGCAACCGAGTCGCGGGAGCCCCTTGTCCTGCTCTGCACCACGTCAGCCAACGACATGCAGAGGATGTGGCCAGTTCCAGGTATCAGGTTTTTTTAAACAGCCCTCTTGAGATATCACTGACGTACAATAAAATGCATATGTTTAATGTATGCAATTTGTTAAGTTTCAGCTCCTGCCTAAACTTCAAGCTCATTGCCGGAACCAAGCGAACACGTCCATCACCCCAGCTCCCTGGTTCCGGGCTGTGATCCCTTCCTCCCGCTCCTCCCTGCCTCCGCATCCCCACCCGACCGCCACGTTGCTTTCTGTGTCTGTAGGCTTGTTGGCATTTTTAAGAATTTTACATAAATGAAATCATATAGTATGGGCTCTTGTTATTTTTTATCTGGCTTCTTTCACGCAACATAGTTATTTTGAGATTCGTCGATGTACACCGTCATTGTGTCAATAGCTGCATCAGCAGGATTTTTGTTTTGCTCGACGGTATTCTACAGTATGGGTATACCGCAGCTGATCCGTTCACTGTGGATAGACACTCGTGTTGTTTTCAAATCTTAGCCGTTACAAATAAAGCTGCTATAAACGTTGGCCTTTGAATGGACATGTGCTTTCATTTATCTTGGGTAAATATTTTGGAGTGGAATGGCTAGGTGATATGAAAAATGTACGTTTAACTTTTTAGGAAACTGTCAACTGTTTTCCAAAGTGCCTGTTCTATTTAATGTTCCACCAGCCAGTGTTGGGGACTGTTCATTGCTCCACATCCTGGCCAGTGCTTGGTATGATCAGTCTTTTAAATGTCAGCTGTTCTAATAGGTGCGTAGTGGTCAGACATCACTTTGTGAATGAATCCCATTACAAAGCAAAAAGCTTTTGGGAGAAAATACTAGGAGGGGAAGGATCTGGAGACAGGGCCCATGGGAAATGGGGCAGGACAGGTATTTGGCTTGGAGAAAGGTGGTCATCCTAAATATCTGGAAGAGGGATTAAATGTGCATTGTTTTAGAAGCTTCACTAGAACCAGGAGGGAGAAACAGGCTTCGCTCCATCGTGGGACTGTCTGATGTAGCCTCTCAAAGGCAGGAGAGCTTTCGAAGACGTGAAGTCCCTGTCACTGAAAGTGTCCAAGCAGAGAATCTGGAGAATTCCCCTCTCAGAGATAGTCACTTCGATTCCAGCCACAGTGGCTGGGCATCTACTGTGCTCTGCAGTGGCGCAGGGTTGAGAGGATACAAAAGCAAGGGTTACCATGCCTTTGCCTAAATCATGTCCTGTGATTGGGACTCTGGCTAAGGTACGTGCAAGGGCGATGGGAGGGAGCAGGAGGGGGAGCTTCCCAGAGGAGGTGACATTGCAGCCGGGTCTCAGACATGCAGTGGGACACTATGAGAGAATACCTCATCACAGTGGGAGCTGTACTAAATGACCTTCCGGTTTTTAAGATTTGAAAATTAGGTTGCATTAAAAGCAACCTAACAGTCCATCAGTAGGGGCCTGGCTATATAAATTAAGGTCTATCCTTAGAGTGGAATAATATTCAGCTGAAATGTAATCTAGGATGTTCTTTACATATTGACACAGAATGATCTACAGGATAAATTAAGTGAAAAAAGCAAGGTCCAGACGCCGTGTGTAGTGGGCTACCATTTGCATTTTTTTAAAAGGGGTCAGGTGAGTATGAAAACACACACACACACACACACACACACACACACTTTTATTTGCATAATCTACTGTCTCTGGGCCACATAACACACTAGTAATATAGGCTGCCTTTGAGAGAGGAAGCAGCTAGGAGACAGGTCTGTGGAAGAAACTGAATCTTACATACCCTTCTGTGCCCTTAGAATTTTAACTACATAAATGGATTGCCTATTTTAAAACAAATGAAAATAAAACCAAAACCACCATTTTAAAAGAAATTAAAGTCCCCTCCCTAGTTTAGCATATCATCCCAGCGTTTGTCCTGCGTCATCTCCCTCGGTTAAACCAGGCTGCGGTCCTCCCCTCAGAGGAGGCCTCCCCAGGGGGCTCCTGTTGCATTCCTGCCTCCCTGGGGCATGCAGCATCTCAACCTGGTATCTTGTAAAAATTCAGACTCTGATTCAACAGCCTTGGTTGGGTCTGAGGTTCTGAGTTTCTAACTGTGCTCCCAGGCGAGGCCCGCACTGTGGCATGGCCCACTCTTGAGGAGGGAGGGTCTAGACCTCTGGGGGTTCATGGGCTGAGCATCCACAGGTCTTGAGACTCTGCCCTGGTCCAGAGAGGAGGAGGGTTGTGATGGTGGAGATTCCGACAGAGAGTGAGGCACGCCCCTCTCCGATCTGATCTGAGCCTCTCAGCCCTGCCAGCAGAGTCGGGACTACCCGCCACCGCCCCGGTTTCCACTCCCACCTACCACCGTTTTGGCTGCAGCACAGGCTGGCTTCCCCCAGCCACCTCCACTGAAGGCCCAGACAGCAGGGGGGACAAAATGGTACCGGGGGTTGGCGGGGAATATAAGCCGGGGCAGAGCAGCCAGCCTAGACTTCACAGCTGAAGAGACGCTTTTCCTATTTCTGCCAGGCTGACGGTGGCTATGGGCCACCCCCTGTCTCACACCCTCCCTGAAAATTCAGAAGCCAAACCAAACCTTCCACAGCAAACAAAACCAGACAGCGCTTGGCACAGACTCTTTCCCCCAGTGAAAAGCAGATGTCTTGGATCCAGGTGTGGCGGGACCACCTGCTCTGGCGGAGAGCGATGGCCCTGCGGCGGCTCCTCGCCTGCCCAGGACGGGGACTGACCCGCGAACCCGGAAGCCGAGCTGCCAAACACCCCCACGGAACCCCTTGCCCCAGGGGACGGGGTAGTTTTCCAGGCCACACACGTGGGTTTTCCTGATGACGCATTTTTCTGTATGACAAAACCCTGCTCTTGGTCACTGCCAGAGAAAAATGAGTGTGGAGTGTGGGGTGAGGGAGGGAAGTCAGCAAGTTCGTCCCCTCAGGGCTGACCTCACCCTGAGCGGGAGCTGGTGGGGGTCCACGGTGACCACTGGGAGGGTGGCCAGGAAAGGTGTCCCCTCCCTGCACATCGTCCCCACCCACCTGTGACAATGCCTAAAATTGCACCATGCACATTCGTTCTTTTGGGATGAGAAATTGCATCGCTTCAAATGTTTCCACCCACAGGGGAGGTAATACATTAAGCTGTTATCAGTCATCTGCACCTTAATGGGAATTAGTTGATCAGTCCTGGAATGTTACACCTGGAATGGGGCCTCGTCCAACCCCCTTTCACAAGTCAGGAGACTGAAGCCCCGACTGGGAGGTGACGGACTCAAGGTCAGGCAGCAAAGTGGAGACCAAGTCAAGGCCAGGAAGAGACATAAGGGCTGGATTGTAATCGGGTGCCTGAGGCAATGAGGAAAACCAACATAATCGAGGGGAGTGGGGGCGCCTTCCACTTTCACTGTCTAGACTAACTCAGAGCTGTCCCCAGCTTCCCCCCAAAAGA
This sequence comes from Avahi laniger, assembly GCA_963575035.1. Taxonomy (NCBI): domain Eukaryota; kingdom Metazoa; phylum Chordata; class Mammalia; order Primates; family Indriidae; genus Avahi; species Avahi laniger. The sequence goes on from CAUYSK010111218.1 coordinate 15,553, forward strand.
AGGCAGGAGACAGAGCCAGCAGTAGGTCCCCCCTGGCTCCACCCTTGAGCATAAAATGTCTTTGAAGTCTCTTGTTTTATTCTAAAGTTCATTTAAACGCAACATTCTATTCCATAATATATATTGGTTTGTTTTCACATCAAAATAATGGTGAGATTTATTTAGTGAGATACCATTTTCCATTTCCGAACAGGCCAAAATCAAAGTTTATGTTTCTGGGGAGGGGACACAGATGGCTGGGACAGGGATGTGGAGACTTCTCACTGTATGTTCTTTCTACCTTTTCAAACTTTTTGCCATCTGCAAATATTACCTAGTCGAAAAATTCATAGAATTTAAAGTTAAAATGTGGGCTGGTTGGGTCACGGGGAAACAGGCATTCTCACTCTGATAGGAGACAGTGCAGAAAGAAACATCTGGATGTTGCACAACTGCGATATTTACCCAAATGTTAAATTTGCACACCTGTGACTCGACGTAACCTAGCGAGTGGCAGAGTGGGTTGTACCAGGGCCCATGCTCTGAACCACCGCGCTGCCCTTCCTCCTGACCAAGCACTGCTATTTGGTAAGCCTCTGTGCAAGTTACTTTGAAATGTTCTCTATGTGGTCCTCTCTCTACACTCAGTCCTATGTTGAGTGTGGAAGGTGACAGGCTTGGGCGATGTCATAGAAACCATCCCCGCCCTTAAGTTGACAATGCGTGCAAGAAGGTAACAACAACCACCCTCACACTTGTGCAACACTTCCCAGTTTTCAAAGCCCTCTCATCATTTCATGTAATCTGTGTGACCATCCTGCCAAATAATTTTCATGATCTCTGCTCCACGATGGGGAAACCAAAGCTCTCCAAGTCACAAGGGGCTGCCCCCAAGATCATCTAACCAGCCAGGGGAACAGCTGGAACTTGATCTCAGGTCTCATGATTCCCCTGTGCCAAGGGGGATGACATGCTACCGAGACAGCCCAGCTCAGTGGTTTCCAATCTGCTCCAGCAAGAGGACTCCTTTTTCCCTCTGGAAGTTTTTGCAACCCTGCAAATGAGAGGAGCTGTTATTTTGGGCTTTGGTCAACCGGGAAGAGTCATAGCGACAGCTGAAAGGAGCAGCACAGTTACGCACCAGATTTACCTGCACAGTGGGCTGGTCGTATGTGGAGCGCAGATAGACAGGGTGACTTCTTACAGCAACTCCGCAGCCCACAAACAAGTAACAATGAGCTGACACTATACAACCAGAGTAGCTCAGAGAAGGGGACGTCTTCGAAGTCTGTCTTCTTAACCCGGGCATGGGGGGAAAGAGCACTTAAAGTCAATGGGGTGGCGAAAAAAGAAAGTACAGGAGCAGTGGGAGGGAAGCAGCTTGGCTGAGGGAGAGCCTGAAGGGCATGTGGGTGCATATGTATTTCTTTTAATGGGAAGGGTCGATTCTAGATGCCCATTTGAGCACTTGGGGTGCCAGGGGACCGGGAGTGGAGGGGGTGATCTAGGGAGGAGATAATGCAGGTCCAAATCCCTTATCTGATGCTTTTGGGGTCAGGCGTGTTTTGTAACTCAGAGTCTTTTGAATTTTAGAAAAGCCATACCATGTATTTTATAATGCCCCTAGCAGAATCTGGGATAGCACCCTATAATCAAACACGTTAATATTCCTGCAAGCTGGGTGTGGTGGCGTGTGCCTGCTGTCCCAGCTACTCAGGAGGCTGAGGCAGGAGGATCACTGGAGCCCAGGAGTTCAATCTGAGCAACATAGCAAGACCCCATTTCTAAAACAAAACAAAAAACCCCCAAATTGCTGCAAAAAAAAAGTATATGGGTAATTAGGTAATCACAGTAATTAGGAATAAAGAAAGACTGTACATTGCCCTGTGATAGTTCAGATCAGGTTTTCTTGCCAAATGTGTTTTGTTTGCAGAGCTGTTAGATGTTGGGAGTTGTAGATAAGGCAGGGTGGACTTAAAATTAAATAGATGCCACTGTGGGCCAGCGTGCATTCCAAGCTGAAAGACAAGCATCATCTCATCCAGTCCTGTGTCCACACTATGAGGTTATCATCCTCAATTACCAGTGGAGAAAACTGAGGCTCAGGGACATTGAGTGACTTGGCCAAAGCCACTTAGCTGGCCATTGACAAAGCAGGGACCAGATTCCAAGTCCCTATGATTTCAAAGCCAGTTTTCTTCCTCTGCCTGGGCAGGAGAAGCGTATTCTGACAACCTTACAATTTCGTCTAGGTCAACCACTCTTTAGGAGTGAAATTATCCATCAAGGCTGTGACAGTGAGTTTTCACCTATTACTTCTTTTTTTCTTGAGACAAGGTCTGTCACCCAGGCTAGAGTGCAATGGTGTCATCATAGCTCACTGTGACCTCAAACTCCTGGGCTCAAGTGATCCTCCTGCCTCAGCCTCTCAAGTAGCTGGGACTACAGGTGTGCCCCACACATCCAGCTAATGTTCTAACTTTATTTTTTTGTAGAGACGGGGTCTCGCTGTTGCCCAGGCTGGTCTCAAACTCCTAGCTTCAAGTGATCCTCCTGCCTCAGCCTCCCAGAGTGCTGGGATTACAGGGACGAGTCACCCTGTCTGGCCCTCTCACCTATTACTTTTTAAAGTATTTTGGGTGTCACAGCTTCTGTGGCTATCTAAAAAAAAAAAAAAAAAAAAAAAACAATTTTGGATGTCTGCTTCCTGCACCATACCATTTCCCAGGGCACCACGTCCCAGCTGAACAGAACAGGCAGCCTCCGCGCCCTGAGCCTGGTGATCACCGATTCTGCGCTTTCCTGGATCTGCAAAGGCAGTGCGGGGCAGCAGTTGGCACGTGGACTTCAGAGTTTGCACGCACATCCCCGCTCCGCAACTCACCAGCTGTGCAACCCTGCAAGACCTTCTGCCTCTCGGGGCTTGGTTTCCTCACCTGTAAAGCGGGGTGCTGACAGCCCCTGCTTTGCTGCGGTTGTGAGGTTAAGTGGACGAGCACACGTTAAGCCCTGAGAGCAGAGCCGTCCGAGGATCAGCATTTGATATTGTTCCTGTGGAAAAGACTTTTCTGGCCCCAGCCCTCCTTACCCTCCACGCTTGGCTTTCAGCGTTCTTACACCACTGTCCCACCACTTATTTGTCTCTGTGTCTGTTCTTGCTGTTAACCTGCAGCACCTCATGAGCGGTGGCTGTGCCTCATTCGGCTCTGTCCCCGGCATTCGACACGGCCATGGGCACTCACTAAATGCTGACCGACTGACCGATCGACTGACCGAATGGATGCAAGGGCTCTGCGGCGAAAGCTTGCAGTTTTGGCTATGGAGAAAGTCATCAATGTGGAAAGAAACAACATGATTCTCATCTTCTACGGGCGTACCCTAAAATCCTACTTTCTGTGAAGTCGCGGGGAATGGGATTTGCAGAAATCACGTAAGTTGCCATCCTAGCCGCTGTGGAGCTGACAGTCTGTGCTGGGTGATGGGTGGTGCCCATGTGAAAAACAGCTGCAGAGCAAGGCTGTGGCACATGCCAGCTGAGTGACAGCCAGCGATGCTGAGAGTCCAGAGCTGGGAGAGGGCAGAACAATATGAGATGAGTCACAAATGTGCATGTCATCCTTGCTCAAGGTAAAACAGGATTGTTGGGCAACAATAGGAACGATGTCACGAGGCAGCATGAGCCAAGTGCATGCCTCCGAGTGGTGGGCACAGCCAGGGGTGTGGGGTTCAGAGGATGAAAAGAAAGGAAGGCTTTGTGCTGGAGGCCAGGGCAAGCCTGGTGAGACAGTGGCATCTGAGGCCAGAGCGAAGGCCCCTCAGGGCCCATCCTGGCTCAGAACCTCCAGGGTTCAGAGTGGGCTTCCACCTTCCTGTGCTGATCTCCCACTGGCCTGTGAGCTCTATAGGTCTGGTTTCTGGTAACTTTTCTTCTTATTATTATAATACAAGTATCATGCTTTCATTGTTTTAAAAATAAGAAAGGAAGGGAGGGAGGGAAGACAATACAGTGACCCAGAGAGAAACAAAATAACCTATAATCCCATTTTTTAAAAACAATATTTTGGTGCCCGCTCACCTACCGGCCTCCATCCACCTCCCACCCGCGCACCTTCCACGCACCCGCCCTTCCACCTGTGAGTCCAGCCGCCCAGCCGCCCACTCGTGCATCCCTTCCCATCCGCGTCAGACTTCGTAGTTGCAAACAACAGAATCTGCAGAAAAGGAACTGATTAAAAAATATTAAGAGGATCACAGACTCCAGAAGGGAAAGCAGGCATAGAGGCTCAGCACTCAGGAATGACGCCCCAACCACCCAGAAGGACTTTTCCAGCAAATCCGCCATTGCAGCTACCTCAGCACAAATTCTGCAGCTCGCCTCACGCCACCCCCCTTCAACACTGCTGGAAACTGAACGCCAGATCACCCCTCCCAGGGCTCGCAAGGGCAGAGGCCTCCTTCGGCCCCCTCCTCACTCAAGACGCCTGCTTCCTCGGTTGCTCCTCTTCCAAACCAAAATCTCATGTGGATGCATCAGATGAGTAGAACCTTGGTCACATGCCTACACCTGTGTTGCAAGGTCATCAGGGAATATAAATTTCTGGCCTTCACTTTGGGGAAGTGGGGTTTATGAGATGGAAAAGCCCACCAATAGGAAGCTGATCAAAAGATGCTGGTGACCATAGGCATGGCAAATGTCCCCTACACTATGGATTAAGTTTTTTTTTCCCCTTATAAATATGGAATGATACTAACTTAATCATTCTCTGACTCTCCAATGCCTAGCTCAGTGCCTGGCATACAGTAGGAACTCAATACACGAGGAAGGAGAGGGAGAGAGAGGAGGCAGAGAGATTACACAGTTACACGCTGCCTGGCTAAGCCGGGCTGAATGAAGACTTGCTGTTTGAGTACATAAAACTCCCTGTCGTCTCAGGGATTATGAAGGAAGGGGACTCCCTTGCCCAGCATGGAAGCCCAAAGCTGTCCCCTGGCTCCTGCCACACACGTGTGCTTACGTCACACCTCTGCCTGCTGGCAGTCGGCGTCTGGACCACTGGAGATGCTTGATGTGTCTTGTCATTCACTTTCTCTGTAGCCCACCTGTTGGCTTAATGTCACTCAGGCTGTCACTGAATCTCCTCCCCTCCCCAATCCTAGAAGAGTTTTGTGAGGTTTTCCTAGTCTCTGAAGGCCAATCTAAAAACAGTTGCTGCAAAGGCAACACTGGCGGCCTTCCAGGGTGGCCATGTTGACTAAGATCGCTTGTGCCTACCTTCGAGCGAGTCTGTTAAAATCTGTTATGTTCTTCATGGTCAAGGGAAGCCATTACAGAGATATCATATGGGTCCCATCATGCAAAAATTTATACTGAAGGGTGTTTTGTCTTGTTTTTAGAGACGGGGGTCTCGCTTATTGCCCAGGCTGGCCTTGAACTCCTGGGCTCTAGTGATCCTCCTGCCTCAGCCTCCTGGGTAGCTGGGACTACATACATGCCACTGGCCAAAAGTTTACACTGTAGTTTAATTGGCGAGTGCAGGATATACACACTTAAATGCCCAAGCAGCTCTACTGGTGCCAGTGCAGTAGGAAAAGTAAATTCTCCCAAGGTTTAGGGAAGGTCTGGCTGGCATAGCAGGGCTGATGAGAAGGTGCTGGAAAGAGGAGGGTGCTGCGGGCTGAAGTAGCTAGGGCGTCAACCTGGGAGCTGGGGCAAATCTGCATCCTCCCCTACTCCCTCCTAACCAGGTCAGATCCCCTGTAGCTCCATCCTTATCAAGGCTGAATTTCATCTTCGCGATTGATCCATGTCTGCCACCTCCATTTTACAATGAGCTTGCCGTTGCGCCCTAGGGCAGCGAAGGGTGGGCAGGGGCCGGTAAAGACCAGGCCAGGGCGAGGCTGCAGGGAGGGAGAGGCCGAGGCCGATCACAAAGGCAGTCTGCAGCCTCCCGCCTCCCCCTCCCCGGGGAGGAGCAGCCGATGCGGTTCAGGAGTGTTCCAATCCAATTAGTGCCCTGCCTCCCCTCCGCCGCGGGCACGGCCACCGCTCCCTTCCGCGAGGTGGAGGCTGGGTGGGGAGGGGCGCGCGGACGTCTGCACATCCTGACCCGGCTCCTCCTGGCAGCACAGCTGGCTCGCCGCTAGCGAGAGGCTGCTACGACAGCGCCCGTTTCCAGGCGACTGTTCTGGGGAATGGTCTGTTTTGGCAACCAGAGGGCCCCTGGGTGGGGGGGGAACGCAGGACGCCGCGGTATTTGCATAGCAACCTCCTCCCTCCGAGCTGCGCGCGGCTCTGCGGCAGGCGGGCAGCCTGGCCCCGCGCCCGGCCCCTGCCCTCCGCCCAGGCCCGCCCTGCGGCTCCGCTCGGGCGCCGCGCGGTCACGCCCGATCCACACCGGGAGGTGGAGGCTGCACGCAGAGCTAGGGCATTTCCGGAAAGGCTGGTGCCCTAGGGAAGTGGGGAAGTGATGCTTGGGGACAAAACACTGGAATGGGGGAGGGGAAATGAAATAAAATCTTCTGCAAACCAGAGTCAAAGTCACATGGCTTGGTAGCATCAAAATGCATTCTGGACAACCGGGTTGGCTCACAGAATGTTTATTTAGGTGAACCCACAGCTAAGCCCTGGGAGGTACTCAGAAAATGTCATTTAGATCATTACATTGCAAGTATTTCTTACCTAGGAAAATCAGGCAGTGATATTCTTAGGAAACATTTTCAGATACTTGCAGGGGGACTTGGTGACATAGTATTATCTGAATTTGTTGGAAGAAACCGAAAGAGAAAATAGAGAACTCTCGTAGTAGCCCCCTCTCCTGCACACGCCCACCCTACCCCAACCACACACACCAGCACCAGTCCATGATGCCACCGGAGACACCAGGGCTCCCACATGCCCATCGACATTAACTGCCCAAGGACACATGCCCTGGGCTGCAACCCGAGAGGGGGTTGGGCAGGGGCAGGTCA
>CAUYSK010111228.1:0-22651 GCA_963575035.1 Avahi laniger
AAATCTGCACTCAAATGTTCATAACAGCACAATGCACAATCGCAAAGATGTAGAAACAACCCAAGTGCCCATCAATACACCAGTGGATTAATAAAATGTAGCATATGTATACCATGGAGTTCTACTCAGCCACAAAAAGCAATGGTGAACTAACACCTCTTATATTATCCTGGATGGTGCTGGAGCCCATTCTTCTAAGTGAAGTATCACAAGAATGGAAAAACAAACATCAGTGTACTTACTACCAAGCTTGTTTCTGGTCCCTCACTGAATCCTCAGCAACTTACACAGGGCCTGGCTATTAGGAAGGGGGAAATGTGTCAGTATCTATTGCCAATACATTAAAAAAAAATGTAAGTAGAGAAGATAATTATATCACTCCAGTTGTCTGAGATTTAGTTATTTCTTTTACAAAGCTAGAATAAAAATATATAACTCTCAAAGTTTCTGTGAGAGTTCAAGACAATGTTAATAGAGTGCCAAGCACAGTGCCTCGTGCATAGGAGATGCCCAATAAATTTTAGTTGGAATTTTCAAATGACAGTCTCTTTAAATTATAAAATAATTTCTGCTGATCTTCCTGGCAAAAAGAAGTGTTGTAATTATAGAGTATTTTTAATGCTTCCAAAGGCCATTTACAACTATTCAAGAATCTGCTTAAATATAACCAAGGAGTTGACAGGATAGAATTATTAGTCCCATTTTTTTTAAATAAAGAATTAGAGACCCAAACAGTTGTATGAATTTTACAAGGTCATCGAAGGAGTTACTAACTAAACTTGGAAACGGGTCTAGACTTTGGGATTTATCTGTTTTTATCCCTGCCTTCCAATAATAAGAGTTTAATTCCTTCCAAAGAAGCTTGGATTGAAGGTGCAGATTTTTCAATGTACCAAGGCTTTGGGAGATTGTCAATAATATTTTAAGATATAGATGATCTATAATTTCACTACCTGTTTAGTTCAGCCTGTGTTTGGTCCCACATTCATTTATTCATTAAAAGTTACGGAAATAAAACTACATGTAAGGGACCACGAAGGGACACAAAGATGAAGGTGCCCTGCTGTAAAAGCCCTGCCCACATTGACTCTTGATATTCTAAGAATAAATCTGCTAAAATGTCTAGGAGCCAACTGGGGGAAAAGACCACTATTAGAAATTTCGTCTTCCAATGGAATCACTTAATAGTATCTACCTCCTAGAGATGGGAGATCAGCCTAAACATGCTAACAAAACAGCAATCTGCCTTTATGCAATTATCTAACTCTATTCTAGTAGAAGATCACCAAATGGAGAGAACCTTTAAAAAAAAAAAAGAAAAGAAAAAAGGAGGGGGGAAGTTAGATAGAAATGAGATCCAGAAAATATTTCTGGGTGGTAGCATGCTGAAGTCCAGATGGAAATTTAGCATTAATTTTGCTAACACTATTTCAGTCACAGCACATTTTCAACTATTTATTTTTGTACTGAGCCTCTCCTAGTAAGGTGGGTATCAAATGGAAATTTTTTTTTCTAAGGTGGCATTTCAAATAATAATAATAATAATAAAATCCTGGATGAGGAATAACTTTTCCATTAGATGCGTAAGGAGGCAAAGCAGGGACCTTGAATGGGCCTGTATTTTTTTGCTAATTTAATCTATTCATGTAAATGACATCTTTCCACTTCTTTCTTAAAAAGGTTTGTTTTTCTATCCTTTTAAATGATTGGCTTCAACTTTGAGATGCTTGTTTCTTTAGTGTTGATACCCAACTACAAATGTAGTCCTTTAACGTATACCGTGGGGAAAGGAGAGCTGGAGTATGAGAGGTGGATTTTATCCATGCCCTGGTTACATATATAGAAAATTGATTTTCCAACCATACTGAATGATAAAGTCTATCTTTGATATATTCCTGTCTCGCTGCTTTCCAGGTCTTAAGGCATCTGATCTCAGGTCAACTCCCTTTGGAGTGTAATTCAGAACACAGTCCCTTCCCTTTAGAGGTCTCATGCCACAGGGCATGGGTATGTTTTCTTTGGCTAGGACAGACCTTATGAAAGAAATTATTCTGCCGCCTAACTGACAGAGTTGGGCATGGGGTACAGAGAAATGGAACCTCTCCCAGTGGCCCTTTGCCTGGAATTTGTCCTAAAAGCATGAAACTGAGCAGGATTTGTAGCAGACAGATGTGGATAATATATGCACTACCTTTCCATTCTGGTGTCTGTTTGCATGAGAATGAAAAACTGCAGGATTTTAAATGTGGCCCTAGGTGATGCTGAAGTTGTGAACTCTTGGAGAGACCTACTCCCAGGTTTGGTTGGCAAGTCTATTACAGGTGGGTCTCCCTGGCCGAACCAAAAAAAAAAAAAAAAAAAAGAAAAAGAAAATTCCATGGTGCCATGTCTGCTGGAGCAAGTTTTCTGAAGACAATAATCTAAAGATTTTTAGTAGTTCATGAAAAATATGTATGACATAAACAAATATACATGCTGGTCAAATCCAGCAGCTGCCCAACATTGCTTGCACTAAAACTTTACCTGAAAATGGACCACTCAGCATGCTGATGGCATTTATTGAAATACCTTTTGTTACCTAGGCCAACATCTCAACCTAGAATTATTGAAGGGTCCATGAGTTTGTGTCTTTGGTTCTGTTTTTGTTTTACATGCACTTCCAGGAATAATTGCAGTGAAACTATAATCGTGTTTCCTTTCTTGGGTCATATGTGTTCTAGTCTGCCTCTGACATTTTAATTTTGAGCAAAACTGTGATGCTTACATATGAAATGAGAGAGATGATTTATGTGACCTCTAACTTACTTTTTCACTCTAAAACATGATCGCATCAATGACACTGGAGTTGTACATCACAGTGAGTCAAATGTGAAAGAGTCTAAAATCAGCAATTTGTGTTTTCACTGCCTGATTTTATTGCCATTCTAGTGGTTTGATAGAAATATAGGTTATTGATTATATTTTAAAACATTTATTAGTTTTTCCTTTGGAATTTAAATCAGAGATGAAACCTGGGAATTGGGATGATCTCTTTCTTACTGTATCTCTGACTAGTACACTTCTTCTAGCTAAGAACTGACCTTTCTGCCTGTGCATGGTAGCAAGCATAGGTCTTAGCTTAGAGCAGGAGTTAGCAAATCATGACCCTCAGGCCAAAGGTAGCCTGCAACCACCTGTTTTTGTAAGACGAAAAACTAAGAATGGTTTCCTCTATGTTTTTTCCCTCTATATTTTTAAATAGTTGAAAAAAATATCAAAAGAAGAATAATAATTTTGCATGACATGAAAAATACATGAAATTCAAATTTCAGTGTTCATAAATAAAGTTTTATTGGTGCACAGTTATACTGATTTGTTTACTGTCATGTATGGCTTCTTTCATGCCACAACAATAAAATTGAGTAGTAGCATCAGAGACTCCATGGCTTACAAAGCTGAAAATCTTTACTGTCTAACTCATTATAGGAAAAAAAATTGCCAATCCCTGGCACAGAGGAAGGGTATGAATTGTCAGAAATATATTAGGAAAGAGTAAAAAAAAGAATGGATTATCAAGAAGGAAAACATAAAAGAAGAAAATGATAATGACAATTAAATTATAATTCCAACAATGTTAGCAATATTTGTGTATGTATACTACTTCTACTATTTTTAAAATATAGTGCATATATTTATTTTATTATTCATAGGCCAAAAATAATTGTGAGAGAGTAATATAAGTATGATATTCTCTATTTTACTGAAAGATACTGAGACCCAGAAAAGTTCAATGTGAGTCACATGGCTGGTTGGCCACATGGCCAAGGCTATGATCCAGGTCCCTTAATATTCCCCCTGGTAGAGCTAACTTATACAACATGCCGCTAAGGAAGACTGGGCTGAAGGGGAAGGGTCCTAACGGGAAAGCTGAATCAAAGCTTTATTAAAAGACTGAATTGTCATTCTTTCTACAGAATACACTTAAGACCTGGGGTTGATTATATTACTTCATGTGTTGGTTCTATTAAAAGTCATACACACATACACACACACACACACACACACACATATACACAATACATGTAAAACATTTATGCGATTCTAAAAGTCTTACTATTATCAAAAAATCATTGACATACAAACCATTTAGTTTAGACAACTTGCTATTTTTAATACCTGCATAAATAGTCATTTTGGCCATGTTATTATATTGTGTGTCCTATGAAACAAAAAGTGCAATAATGTTCAGATCTCAAGATTTATATCTTAGAACAAACGACCAAAAACCAAACTGAAAATAAAAAAAAAACTAAGTGAATAACCTATATATCTAGCAAACTGCACTAACGCCAAAAACCGTATTCCCTGATCCCTACATCTTGTGAGAAAGTAGCCCATAAATGCGGCCACTGTCTCCCCCACCTCAGCAATCACCATCAAACCCAAATCCCGAGCAGCTGATACGATTTAGTGGCACAGGAAGAGACAAACATGTGCAAAAGCAAACCCTGAAAGTCAATTGGATTATAGAGTGGAGACTTTTGTGATAAAGCGGACTTAGTTTTACAGCTTAGTTGAGCGGGGGTGGGGAGGAAAAAAAAATGAAAGAAGAAAAATCACTCTGGGTCTCTTTGCTTAAGTTATTTTGCAGATTTATTGAAAATGTGCACGTGGTAGAAAATGACTTCCAGAAGTCAGAATTTTAGCTAAGCCACACTGCGGCGGCCGGCTCTCATGTGCAACCGTGGCCTCATGCTCTGAGGTAATGCGAGGTAACTGTTTACAGTCAGGAACACTTGACAGTGTTAATTGCAGGATGCCTCTGGCCTGAGCTGGCGTCACACTCCTGGATCCTCCACTCTGATTAGAAATTTTGAACCGTAACACGTCTTGCCAGGTATAGTCACATTTGGGTCAAGACATTTCTACTGAGTAGAAAGAAGTGGAGAAATATAATGGAAACACACACACACACACACACACACACACACACACACACACAGTGGGTCATAGTAGCCAATGCCGAGTCTACACAAGGCTACCTGACTAGCTATTTTAACTCATCATGACATTCAAAATGATCAAGCCATTCTTCACGGGAGATAACAACATTTGGTTATATTTGTTCCCGGCTCTCCTTTTTTTTTTCCTGTGGTTAGTTTTGCTGTGGAACACGGAGCCTTGCTTACTGATAACTGGGAACACTCTATTAAATGCTAATGGACTGGAGAGGTTAGGCAGCTTCCCTAATTTCTTGGCTTCCTAATATATAGCCAAAAAGTCAACAAACAGATCCAAGCTTTGCCTACAGGAATCCAAAGCGAGCCATGAATATTGTTTAATCCACTAGGTCAGTTTGATTGAATTCACAGGTGGCTTAGTGAGTCTGGGTAGAAATGGCCACAAGTTTAATTCATCATAAAACAAAACAAATGATCAATGTAACCATTGCATTGAGAAAAATATAGGCAAGCACCTTGTTTGCTAGGAGGTCACGCTAAAGGGAAGTAACTGTTTATACAATTTCATGCTGCCTCCTTGGCTCTCTTTATGTGATACTGGAAATGATGTCTTCTGCCACTGGAATTTCTGAGCATTTCATTTAATGCTCTCTTGTGGGTCAGATCTTATCCATGTATAAGATTTTGTGTTATTTTGCATTCCTTATTAATTTATAATTTTTTAAACTAAGGGGTTATGATGCATTTTTGTATCACACACGGAAAAATGTCATGCACAAACTAGTTACTGTAGAAATATGTTATAAAAGTAAATTTACAGAATTAATGATTGATAGGCAAAGTCTCTCACATTTCTTTGGGCTTTTCTGTTGTTGATGATTCATTCTACGCATGCCCATACTAATATATCCCATGTTACAGGAATGAGTCTTGCCACTTCAAGGACACAAATATGAACAGGACACATTTGCTGGCCTCAGATAATTTATGGGAAACATAATATGAGAATAAACGTTTTAATATAATACAGAATATAGTATATCTTATTAGAGAGATCCAAATAAAAGGCTATGGTGGATTCGAATGAGAGGGTTCATTATTTTATTTATTAATTTACTCTTCCTTTATTAAATACTTGTTTCTTTTGGTCAGCCACTGAAAAAACATCAATGAATGATAATACTACTTATCATCTATGTAGTGTTTATTATGTGCTATACACTATTTTTATACATTATAGGTATTAATTCATTAAATCCTCACAACAAATTAATGAGGTATGTGTTACTATCATTTCTATTGGACAGATGAGAAAACTGAGGAACAGAGATGTTAAGTAACCTGTATAGCATCACACAGTTAAATGCTTAAGGCAGCTGGAATTTGATCCCAGGCACTCTGGCTCAAGAGTTCTCCTATTAACTGAAATACTCATATTGACTTAGTGCACACTCTCTCAGAATTTATGATCTAGATCAGGGGATGGCAAATATTTTCCATAAAGGGACAACTAGTAAATATTGTTGGTGTTGTAGGCCTGATGGTCTCTGTTATAACTACACAACTCTGCTGTTAAAGCAGGACAACCTCTGTAGATACTATGTAAGCAAATGGGCAGGACTGTGTTCCAATAAAACTTTACTACTAAAAGCAATCAGCTGTTGGAATTTGGCCTGTGGGCTGTAGTTTTCTGATCACTAATCTAGAAGATGTATATAAGCAAGTAAACTCACAAGGAATTTACTTGTGATAGGTGTAAGGTTGAGAATGGTCTGAGACAGGAAACAACTGGGCTCTCATGGGGGAGGAGAAGCTTTGTAGAGAAGCATTCAGAGGAGGCCCCTCAGGAGAAGAGGCCTTTAAGTAGGATGTAATGGCAAGAGAGCTCCAAGCAAGGAAAGAGAAGCCAAGGAAACATCATTCTGCATGGAGGAAATAGTAAGCTAAAGGCCACAGAGAGGCCAGGAAAGTATTGGTGTGGCCTGTTCTAAGAGTAAATGATGTGAACACAGACAAGAGTGGTGATGTCCGGAAAGGCCGAGGCCACAGAGGGCTTTGCAAACTACAGTAAGGATGGATAATCCCAAGGTCTCTGGGAAGCCACTGAGGAGTCTAAGTAGGAGTCAAGGAAAAAACAAACTATAGATGTTTTTAGAGGGATGATGTAGCCTTTGGGCTTACCCTAGGCAGACAGGTAGAGCTAAGTAAGTGGAGGGACGAGGGTATAGGACTTTTGTTTCAATATTAGCTTATAATTTATATTTGTTGAAAGGCTAAGGCAAGATACAATACTCTTTAAAAATTGTATTATAAAAATATACACATTGATGTTCTATATTATACTCTAAGATTATAATTTTACTTAACTCACCAACAAGAGGATCGCTATGTGCCAGGCACTGTTCTAAGCAAAAAATATATGTATCTTGAATAAGATCTGTGCGTGTACTAGAGCTATTAATAGTTAAACGCATAGGCAATACAACCTCCCTTACTCCCTAAGGGAGTTCAAATCCCAGCACCTTACTTAAACTCTCTGTGTCTCAGACAGAATGGGGAGATGATAAAAGTTCATGTTTTAGAAAGTTATGATGAGGAAAAACAGATGATATGGATGATAGAAAGTTCCTAGATCAAAAAAAATCGTTAGCTACTTACATGAAGTGATAACATAATTAATTACTTTTAATAAAACATAAGGCAATTGACCTATATCTATGTGTATATACACATACACACACACACAGATAACTGAAAAAATTAAAAACAGAGAAAAATTCATTGTTTGCTAAATGACAAAACAAATTCTGAAGATTTCAAAAGCTATAGGATTTCAAGGAAGAGAGAAGTTAAGGAAAGCTTCTACAGGGAGGATCTTTTGCACCCCTGCCTGCTCTGCATAGGGACCTTAGAAACATACTCATTCAACACCTTCTTACATTGCAGACTAATCTTAAATTGGGATAATGAATAACTATAAACAACAGTAAAGAGGCCATTGTATTATCAGTGTTTAATTCATTCTTTGGGTATTATCTGGAACTCAGCTCATTTCAGATGTATCCTAAACTGACCAACATTTTTCAGACCAAGAAAGGGAAGACATTACCTAGAATTTGTAAATTTGACCATACTCTGGTGGAACCCAGTCATGACAGCATTTACCATTAGAAAATAATTCAGTATAAGAAAATTCATGCTGGTGCTACCCAAATTCATGTCATCTATAACAAAATAGAACTATAGTATAAATATAATATCATCTGTAATTATAGGGGGTAAAATATGGGGAAAAGGTTTACTATTTAGTAACGAATCGTAAATTCCATAGCATAATTAGATTGGTCATAAAATATATTATCAACATTTCACCTGGGACATAAGTAATAATACCAAAGTAGTATGATGTTTGTAAGTAAATGTATTAAGATCATTAGAGGAGCAATTTTCTTTCTTGGTAGCTTTATGGTGTAGAATAATCTGAAGAACTATAGCATATAGATATATTGGAATAAACTCCCAGAATTTCACAAAATTAGATCCCACTGGTGTAAAATGAAACAAGAGCCATTAAGCTGAATTAATTTTGTTTTTAATGTGTACTTTGTGAATGGCACATATCACAAAATAGAAACTTGAAACTAATTTTCATCGAGTGTGTGCTTCGAGTCCTGTGTAATAAGCATGTAAAGAAAAGTGCCACGAGTTGTGAAATCATTTTCTTCATTTCAACCAGGAGATTTGTTCTTTAAAATGATAATGTGGTGTTAAAAGTTTGATTGCAAAACGGCTGTGCTCTGGGGGCAGCTCCTGTGCTGCCTTTGTGGTTTCTGCTGATATAAATTTGATATTTTACAAATGCAGAATATGAAATATATTCCTAACATGTGTTTTATACACTTATAATACACCAGAATGTAAAACAGCATACACTTGGAACGTTTTTTGGCTGTGTGCTGAATGCACTGTATCTGGAACATGTTAAATGTTATTATAGAAATAATTGAAACATTTTACACAGTTTCATGCAGTGAATTTTGCATGTTAAACTCATACTCCTTTCTTCAGTTATAGCGGACTTTTATATGACCAATACACAAATGTTTCCCTTAGAATTAGGATATGGTGTTTCTTTTCATAAATCAATGTTAGATAAACTTTGGAGGTATTTTCAGACTTAATTTTGCCAACAACTGCCTATCGCTGAATAGATTCATAAAGAGAGGTTTTTCTAAAAACGAATTATTGAAGAAACATAGACAAGTTTTTTTTTGCTTTCACAATTTAAAAATGCCATCTTTTACTTCTCTTAAGTTCATCCCTATTTTTCCCTCCTATTTTCTTGGTGAATATTCTTTGTTTATCCTAAAATCACATCAGTATTTTCTCAGTGATAAGCTGTAAATATTTAATCATTCAAGTATAACTCTTGCTTTAACTTTCTATGCAGGGTGTCATCAGTTTCTAATAAGATTCCCTGCTTCAATTTAAACAAGTCCAGAGCTTCTCAGCTCCTATGGAGAATTCAGAAATAAATGGTCTGAGAGTTGATTCCTTTCTCACTTTTTAATCCAAAGTTAATTTTTGAGTGCCTGATTAGACTGTTGGTGGCTGCAGAAAGATTTAGAAAGTCTGAAGCTATTCAGTAATAACTTAAAATGATTATCCAATATTAATTTTTAGTTATGTTTTGAGAACTGAATGCTACTATTTATTTATAGATCATTGAGAAACTATTTAGTATATGTTTTATTCATTGTTCTCACAACAAGCAACACCATTTATTTACTAAATGCCAACCATCACCTGTGCACATTTCATTGACAGTGTTCCCAAAGTAGGGTCCCTAGAACAGCATCAACAGGAACTTCTTAAAAGTGCAAATTCACAGGCCCCACTAGAGACCTGTGGAAACAGAAACTGGGGATGGGGACTAGTTCACAAGCCTCCAGAAGATTCTGAAGCATGATCAAGTTTTAGAATCACTGCTCTAGAAAGATGGGTACCTTTTATTGTCTACTAAGAAGATGAGCTTCAACATCCTGCTAGAATCCTTTGTCTAACTGCAGGGTCTATGACAGGTTCAAGTCAAATAAATCTGTTAGAGATGTACCAGAAAATATCGGTTAGGTAATCTCAAGATTCTGGGAAAAATATTCTTCTTGCTTTCCCTTGCTCTCCTCTGTGCCCCATGTTTCCTCCACCGAAACACATTCATATACATGTGTGTGCAAAAATACACACATACACACACACACACACACACTCATATAATCTCTAAAGAAACCAAATAAAGATAACTTTCCCCCATTTCACTTAAGTAAAGATGTTACCTAAGATAATCAAGTGCCTTAAGAATTAGAAATTTCATTTTACAGCCAATAAGTGAATATTACCTGGTCTTCCCAAAATGATAGAGAGATTCCAAAAAGGTGAGGACTAGTAATGATTTTGTCTCCATGTTTAAAACCTAAAAGTAGAAATAACTAATTTCCTCAAACCTAAAATTGGCCAAGTAATTCATTTGTATATCTACATGTATAGTTTAACTTATGGATAAAAATGGTTTGTTTTATTATCAGGGATTCCAAAGAATAAAGCATTACATGGGCCCACTTAGAACTGTCTGTTCTTCTGACAACTGTTGAAGGCAGAATAATGTAGTATTGCATGTGGCTGAGAGAGGGGATTCCAAATCTGAGTTTCACCACTTTTTGGTTTTATGACCTACAACAAGTAACATGGAGTACTTGTTGTCTCTTTTATCCATTGTAAAATGGAAATAATAAGAAAATATATCTCATAGCATTGTTTGACAAAAATAAACAAGGTAGTGTTTGCATAATGCCTGGCATGTATGCTTATTCAATGCACGTTAGCTATCATTAGGCGGGCTTTCCATTGAATGTCTTTCTTAAGATCACATCCTCATCTTTATTTTATTTCCTTGATTAATGTGCCAAAACATTACCTTTGGAAACACACAGTGTAAAGTTTCCTTTCCACTGAATTTTCAATAAATTATGAGCTTTTCATGTAATGATATGCATTTACCTTAATGCCCTCCTTTGAAAAAAAACTCCCTTAACATTATATTAATGAGTCTTTTCAGTAGTTATGAGTCTGGACTATGCTTTTCCAAAGAAGTTTCCTCATAAATTTGCATTAATTGATGTCCAGTTTTTGGAAAATGTTAGCACACGTTATTTATGACACGTTCTGTTCGTGTGGCGCCTCTTAATGTGAAAGAAGAAAAAAGTTTTCAAAGGAGGTTCAAATGCTATTTCCTCTGCTTGCAAAACGGTGAAAGCCAAGGGCTTTTCGTGTTTGGCAAACCCTCGGCAATGTTTCTAGTTGAAGAGCAAGGAAGTGATCTGAAGTTAAGAGTCAATTCGGGATGACTCTCAGTATTCGGGTTCTTTCATTTTCATTTTAAGCCTGTGTGAGCTGTACATTGTGCACCCAAGTGACGAAGACACAACCCTCCAACTT
This sequence comes from Avahi laniger, assembly GCA_963575035.1. Taxonomy (NCBI): domain Eukaryota; kingdom Metazoa; phylum Chordata; class Mammalia; order Primates; family Indriidae; genus Avahi; species Avahi laniger. The sequence goes on from CAUYSK010111228.1 coordinate 11,433, forward strand.
TAATAAGAATGCATGGTATCCTAAATGAAGCAATGTTTCAGAAAGGATGCCATCACTTCTACTAATCCTAGGGTAAGAGAAAAACACATTAGTGCCCAAAGACACATTTAGTTTTTACTTTTCTCGGTTCATCTGAACATGTGTGTGCACATGTGCTATTTGTACTTTAAGTATCCAAATAGACCAGGTGGGGGAACAAGCAAGATTCCATTAAAAAAATGTTATAGTTTCATTTTTTTTTAACTCTACAGAAAAAAAAAATGCTGTAAGACTGTGAGCAGAAACGTTTCTAACAGTTGGAGGTTTTTTCCTTCAGGTTAAATGCCTTCAACTAATACATATTGACTAAACGTTGGTACAGAGGTGTTAGAAAGCTACTCTTTAGAGATACATGTGATGGGTGATTAGGATCTAGCACATAATAAATTCCCAATAAATTGTGTTTGTTGTTTCCATTTTTTCCAGTCTTAAGTGTTTGGTGATTTTTGTTTTATTCTCTTTTCCCTTCTGCTGTGTATTTGCTGATTTTGAGTAACAAAAGACTTAAAAAGATGTGCTCACTTAGAGAAAAATCTATTTTTCATTACAAGAAAATCTGGAATTAGTCACTTCTCTTCAGATAATCACCCTTGTAAATGTCAATCTATATTGGATTTTCTTAGGAGAAAACCAAATTCAGCCAAAAGTATTTCCATAAAAATTTAGATCGATGTGATAAATATAGAATGCTATTTGCATCAAATATAAGCCCTGATCAGATGAATAAGTAAAAAAAACTATTTTAAACTTAAAGTTTCCTTGTAAGCCCAATCTGTGAATAATAAATGAGTGTACAAATAAAATCCTTTTCTCTAAATAATTTACACTTTCCTTGAGGAGATGACATGTACCTAGGAAACAAGAGAAAACTAGAAATGCTGTAGAAGAGACTATGTAATCTGTCGCCTTTTTGTATCCATAACTATAAAAATTCAGAAAAAATATAAATATTTTTGGCAGAACACAATTCTGAGGATTTGAGTCAGAAGTGGGGCTGGTTCCAGGAATGCATGACCCTTCCCAGAGGGGTTACATCACAAAAGATGACCTCAAAGTCAGGGAGGAAAAATAAACCACATTAACAGGTAACAAATCAATTATACTAAGATAGAGAGAGAACAATTCCAGAGGTGAAAGCCAAGTAATTGGTTAGACGCTTAGATAAGCCAAAGCACCAACGTGTGGATGGTCTAGAAGCAGAGTCTGGAACAGACGTGTTGAGGGGAAGAGTGCAGTAGACTCCTTCCACAAGCAATCTTTCCAAAGCTTAATTAAGCATGGTCTTGAGCATTTCTGAGAGGATACAGCATTGCTGATAGGTTTTGAGACACAATTTAAGGGGAAAAAAAACAATAGCTTAGGTGGTGAAAAAGATACTGTTCATAGGGTCAAATCTGATCAGCATCAGAGATCACGGTAAAACTAGAAACTCTGCAGGCATAAAGATTTAGATTAGTATACTGGTTGTGTCGCCTGCTAATATTTCACCATGGACTGGGAAGCCATGTAGAGTCCTTGACCTTCTATTTTCTCATCTGTGGGGTGGGATTAATATCACAACATTTGTGAAATTTTTCTGAAGGTTGGCAATGGTATGTATCATTGCTGCAAGATCTAACACAAAATATGTTCTTAATAAACAATGATATTGTTATCATTTAGCTCAATTTTCTATACGATCTTTGAATCTTCCTGATGACATAAACATTATTTCAAATTCTAATCAGTGCTCGAATAGCAATTACAAACAGTGTTTTTGTTACCTCCAGAAGCCCCCATTCCATCTATTTCAAAGTCTTCTAATAAATTAGAATTTTCTCAGCCTATAAATTTTCTGCATGTGTTTAAGTTTAAATATTTGTAAGAAATAAATGTAAACTCTCTTCTACATAGCAGCATGGCCACTTGTTTATGCTTTTAAGGCTTTGGTATTCTTTGGTTCTCCTGATTACAAATCACTGTTACCTCATTGTCCATCAGTAACTCAGTGGTTGCCCCTGTCTGAGACTGTATTCTTATATCTGATAAAAGGAATTTGGAAACAAACTCTTGGTGTGATTCGACCAATGCAGAATAGATCTAACCAACTACCCGTGTTCCTCCTAGATATTGCCCTGCTAATAAAGGATAGCCTGAACCACATTAGCTTTCTGACAGCCATCTCACAGCACTGATGATAGTATATTGTCTTAAAACTCTTTCTAGGGGCTAGTCCATACATCAATCCTTCTACTGCCTGAGTCATTTGAGAACGATAAGTTTTGAATTCCACTTATATTCACTGTGAAAAGCACTTTTATGAAATTCACATAGACTTGAGAAAGTGCAAGAGATTCCCTCTCACATCTGGTTGATACAGTCCCAAACTGCCTGACAGTTAATATGTGAACAGAGTGGTTACATTATTTTGTTGGTTTTTCATTTGGCCCTATTGAGGAAATCTTATTTCCATCATCTGAGCATCCTCCCAAATCACAGAGAACAAAAAAGAATTCACTGCTTAATAAAAGAACGTAGAGACAAGAGGACTATTAAAGTGTTGTTTACAGATGTCTGCTTCTTTAATTTGTTTTCTTCGTGTTCCTGTTACTGTTTATTTCTTGATTCTATTTTCCCTTTTACCTTCATGGCTAACCATGTAAAAGAAATTTAGTAATTTCAAATTTTAGTAAACTGCATTTCAACAGTAAACAAGCAAAAGTGACCACATCGGTGTCATGTTCCTAATAAATGTTAGAGTCTGACGTAGATTGGGGTTTTTCCTGCCTGCTCTGAGAACTACTGAAGTTCTTGCAATCAGGGCTTACTGGATTCTTGAACTGATTCACTCGATGTTCTGCAGTCAGCATTGACCATGGGGTGCTTCTATTCACTATTAAGTAACCTGGTTAAAACTTGAAGAAGAAATCTGTGACTGTAACCATGACTGAAGGAAGTAGGGGAGTCCATCCCAGTGAATTTTATTTTTTATTATTAAAAAGGGCAAAAAATGTTAATAAAACAAAATATACACATCTGATTCCTCACAACTTATTATTCCTAAAAGATAAATTTTCTGTTAAAAAAAATAGAACGATACAGATCTATCCTGAAGAGCTTCAGAAAACTTTCATATTAAAAAGGCATTGGTCTGCTTATGATAGAATTTTTTTATAGCTGTGATTGTTTTATCAAACAATTGCTAACAGAAAATAAATCTTAGAAGGAAAAACAAATAGTTATTATCATCAAACAAAAAGTGCATGTGAAGTTCAAGGTGATCAGAAGTATCCAATTCTTGATATATGTAATCCACTAAAACTTTCAGGACCCAAATTTTTGAGCTTTCTTCTTTTAGGAGATTTATTCCCATGACATTTGATAGTATCATTGCTTGGAATCTAGTTCATCCCACAATGTCTAATCTAACAAAAATGTTAATGTAAAAGAAAAAAACTGACATTTTTCCAAGTGTTCATAGAAGACAGACTTCAACAAAATTTTCACTGATATTTGTGATTACTCATCAGTCGGTGCCCTCTCCACAGCCTGCTTCTAAACTTCTGAAAATGGTTTTCCCTGGGTTTCATAATTTCAGAAAAAGAACCAAACTGAAGATCATAGAGAACTGTGCAAATGAATTAGGTAAAAACTGCTCAAGTATGGGGTAAATTAGAAAGGGAAAAGCCACTATGTTCTGGTGATGGGTACACTAAAAGCCCCAATTTAAGCACTGTACAAGGTTCCATGCAACAAAAATGTTTGTACCTCCTTAATATTTTGAAATTTTTAAAAAAAATTTAAAAAGTAACTCTGGAAATCTGAATCATAAGCTATTTTCAAAGAATGACTTTTTACAACTTTTAGAAATATATATTTATAATAATAGGAACAAACAGCTGGCAGTGTTATCAAATAGGAATACTTCCAGGCATGCCTAAGTAAGAAGATAAAAAGTAATTCTAAATAAAAGTGTATGAGCTACACATTGGTAGATTTGGTTTTAAGAATTCCTGAGGAGTTTTTTTTTAATTGCTAATATAAATGTTTTATCCTATAGTGTATCTATTTTTATGACAGCACAAAATCAGATCCAATCCATTTTCACAATGTTGAATTCAAAATGAGGGACAACAAATAAGTTTTCACCAGACTTACATTATTATTCAGAAAAGCAACATTACCAAGGGAAGGATGAAATAAACATGCACATTTTATTGAAGGGTGAGTATATGTGAGTAAACCAAGTCTCATTTGGGAAGTTAAGGTAGTAGCACGAAAAGAAGGATTTAACTGACATTTGGGCCATGGACATCTAAAATGTAACTTAACGTACGATCAATCCTATCTTTCTCGGTGTATCTTCCCCATTCTAGCCATTGCTTGCCTCTTTGGTGAAACTCCTTCTTGCAGCATTTCAACCCATATGTAATACTCCATTGACCTGTAGAGAGTTGTGGTTAAACTCAGGAGCTCTCCAAATTCTGGTAGCACTATGCACAACTATGTGATCTTGACCTTGGGTAACCTATAATTTCTCTGATATTTTCTCGTCTATAAATTGGGGACAATAATAGCACTTTTTTCTCACAGTTGTGAAGATCGAATGAGTTAATATTTTAGAATTCTAGAATGATATATCCCATATATTAAGACCTAATTATTGTTTGCCATAAGGCAAATAACCTAGAACAAGTACACTAATATTTCTTTCATTTATCCAGTGCTCACTGTTTGTAAAGTACTATGCTGTGCAAATACTTGTATGAGACATGTAGAATTTTGTATGAAGTTTCCATAATTTAAGGTGGTTTTCAATTTAGTATAGAAGAAAATAAGTTCTTCAAATTTCTATAGAAAATCACTATTGACTGTGGTTGCACCTGCCAGTCAAAGGTCATTTAAAGCAAGACAAGTTTAAGATCATGGAATTCAGTGGACAAGTCACACACGTTCACTGAGCACCTTCCCACTGCCAGGCACTGGGCTGGTTGTGGAGGGTGAGGTAAATCAGCCATGGTCCTCATCTCAACTTACTCATACTTGGTAAGGCATACACATCTATAAGCAAGCAATTGTAGACTAGATGTGGGATGTGTACAAGGGAGGATGGAGTGAATTATTCTTGGATGGGAATGGAGGAGTCAGACAAGGATCAGGAGACAGAGAGTTGACTAGATTTCAAGGAAGAAATCTAAGGCAGAGCTGGGCATATTAGATGGGGGAGCCTTGCATGCAATGGCAGGGAGGCGTGGAAGTCAGAGTGTGGTGCCTTTAGCACCTGTCCTAGTCCTGCATGACAGAAAGCAGAGGAAGGGTACAGAAGACATATCTGTTCATAGATAGCTGTCCAAATGTTTATTTGCAATTTATATTTCAAATTGCAGCAGATATGAGAGACTTTTTATGAAAGACTGGTAGAATCATTATGTCTGTATGTCCAGAAATAAACACAGAAGCATTCACCATTACTGCCTACTGGCTAGGCAGTATCCTTTGAATCTGTCTTCTCTGATCTTATTCAAATTGAGGTCTCATTGTTTCCTCAAAAGACTTGCTTAAAAGTAGGAATTGTTGTAAATAAAATCCTCAAAATTATTCTTTTTCTTTGAAGGAAGAGCTCTATGTGATGTTCTTTTAAGCCACTTTATTTTTGGCAAGATTTATAAAAAAGCTTTCCTATAAAAAAATGTTAAGTTTTCCTTCCTAGAGGCACAATGCTCAGACATGAGGAAGTTTCAGTCAAGAAGACAAAATAAACATGTAAGTCATAAGAGCCTTGAGCCAACTAGAATATATTAAATACCATAATAAGTCTAAGTTCTCATGTGCCTGTGAGAGAGAGGAGGAGGAGGATGTGTGAGGGGGAGGAGAGGGATAGAAAGAAAAAGGGAAAAAAGAAAGAGGAAAAAGAGGAAAGAGAGAGGGAAAGAAAGTAGGAAGAAGGGGAAGGAGGGAGGGATTGAGGAAGGAAGGGAAGGAAGGAAGGGAAGGAAGGGAGGAAGGGATGGAGGGAGGGAGGAAGGAAGGAAGGAAGGAAGGAAGGAAGGAAGGAAGGAAGGAAGGAAGGAAGGAAGGAAAATTTACTTCAAGATTCTAGTCCATGGAGAGGATTATTGGGAACGATTAGCCCCATTCTCTCCCAGACCGTATCAGGACAGTGTTAGTTCACCAATAATCCCTCAGTGGGCTGAGGGTTGGCAAATAATCCTTGCTTTAGGTTTTGCTCTGTGGTCTGACGCAAATCAAACCTGTGTTAGCATGTGTGTCTCTAGCCATCATGGAGTCCACCCTCAGTGCTGGTCCCACGTGTAGAAAATATAACTCATATATCATTCTAAAATGGAAGGGCTGAGCTGGGGTGGGAAATTGAATAAACTATAAGCACTTCCTTCTTCCAGACAACTCCAAGTTCAACATGATCATTCCCACTAAACTTTATCTTCGTATTATTAGTAAACTCACTAAGGGCGTAGAAAGAAGTCTTTGGGGATGGCTGGTATAATGCAGGAACCCTAAACAAACAAGTAAAGAAAAAGCCACCTTAAATTCTATGCCAGTAAAGCTACAGCCTACACTCACTTATCTCTTTAGAAGGTAGTTGACTTTCTTAAGAGAAAAAAGAATTTATTCTAGGACACAGAAGGCACCTTGAACCGGGGCAGATAATTCTCCTTGGTCATAGAGGGATGGAGACTAAAGCCATCGAACCCCACCACGCCCCACAATCAAAAGATCCTGCCTTACCGAAATGGGCTAATGACATCATGTCTGTTTTATGAAGAACAACACTTCAAAAAATAAGTAGAGCATAGGAAGCAGCATAGCTAGGGGAGAGAGAACAGACTTTGAAATCAGTCAGGCCCAGATTTATTTTTCAGCTCTGTTGTTGAAGCAGTCACCTGATCACATCGATGGATTTTACAGACAAAACTTACATCCAGTGCCTATTAGAGTACCTGGCATATGGCAAGCCCAAAATGCTAGCTATTTTTCATATAAATCATAAAAAATTACGATCAACATAAACTGAAATTTAATACAAAGTTCATTTTCAGTGGTGGAAAGGTAAGGATTATGTGATTTGTAGGAATTGTTGAAGAGTAGAGAGAATGGGAATAATGTAAAACGTAAATTTCAAGAAATTCCAAGGAATTAGCAAAGACAAGGTTAGAGGCAATAGTTAGAACACAAGGACCATCCACTCACCGCTCCGCCGCCCTCCCTAAGAATCTGCAGGGTTACCGAGAGGAGGTTAGCCCAAGTGCGGAAAAATGTCTTTCCTCCCAGTTTCATGCAAATGAAAAGACAATGGATGATCTCTGGCGACCTTTCAGTTAGGTCAGTAAGGTGGCAGCAAGGCCTCTGGCACATAGTGCTGAATATGTAAATACTGAGGTTTCTAGCCTGAGCTGTTCACTAATTAGTTAAATGGCTTTAAGTAGGTGCTGATGACTTAATTTCTTCAGGCCTCACTTTTCTTATCTGTAAGAATCAGGGGAATGAGTCCTGTTATCTAAATTCTCATTGCCGACAAAGAACTAAAGAGCAAGAGGGTGAATGATAAAGCAGAACCACAGAGGTGGGTAGGAGCCTTTACATAGCAGAGTTGAGAGTTACAGGGCTATCAGTCAAGTCTAGCAGATGTTAACTCCTGTAATAGAACAAAGTGCTATATTTTCCATTCATCTATATGCGCTCAGACAATACTTGCTTATTTTAAGATGCTCATTCTGTCTTATACACTATATGTGCACATACAGGTATGTAGCATATTATGTGACTCAGAGTCCTATCTAAAAGTATAGAATTTATTGGCAGAAAAAAATAATGAAAATATTCCCATTTGTTTTGTTTAAAAGATTGAGACTTTTTCTTTTATTTATTTGTTTTAATTCAAGAGAAAACCAGAACATGTAGCCAGACAGTAGCTGTGTCTCTTGGCAGTAGAAATAATCTAATAAAAGCATCACATTTCAAAGGGGGAGGGGAGACCCATCTCAGACATTGGTAATGTCATTTCAGCCCAAAATGTATTTCATTCTGGGTTTGTATTTTTTGGACTCACGCAGCTTATGGTGATTTTATCCCAAGTTCATGCCACCAGAGTTGGAATTTATAACACAAACATTGAGACCACACAATGATTGGCAGTTTTGACTGTTAATACCCCATAGTAGGTCTTCTACCATGGTCAGAAGTTAAGATTTATTTTGACAAGCTTTCTCTTGCTTTTGTAGACTAGAAGCTTTATAATGGCGGTTATCCTGTGACTATGTATCAGGCATGGATTATCAGAATTCATAATAAAATGGTAGACATCTCTCTCCCATGCAACCAAAGCCCATGAAGCTAGGAACTTGGTCTTAACTAAGTTATTACCTTCTTTAGTGGGTAGGATCTGGATCTTATTTTTGAGTTGGAACCAGACAATAAGTGATCATGAATGTCAGTATCTCAATTCAGGAAGATTCCTGATTAAAAACAACAACAACAACAAATTTTGGACTTTTTCCTGATGTCATTGTCAATTCCTCACTTCAAGAAAAACTTTTGGAATCCTTTTTGCAAACAGAGTTTGCATAGCTTTTGGATTAAGGCTGCTGAGATTTTCCAAGAATGGCTAAGTGAGGGTGATGTTTCCCAAAGTGGTGATTTGAAGAGGCTTCATTAGTGAATAACTGGGATTGTATAACAGCTTGTTATATATAGCAGGATGAAGAAAAAAGGCAGTATCACAATTCTTATAAGATTATGCACTTGTTTTTTTTTAACATAGGGGGTTCTAGTTTTTAGTAGTACCTTCATTAAAAATGTAGTAAAGCCCAGAATATATATATAAATACTATTTATTTATATATTTAATAAATGACATCTTTAATATTTAATAATATAATGTATATATATTCAATTTAGTCCTGACTTTATCATAAATCAACATTTGTATCTTAAAGATGCCTAAGATTCCACTGGTGACCGCTTGGTAGCATCCAGGGTCTTGTGAGGGATGAGGTAAGTCTGGTAGGAAGTTCCTGTGAGAGAGAGCTCTTGCGCTGGCTAAATGGTGATGAAATGAAATCTTCTTGTAGTTAATTCTGTAATCATTGAATGCTGACTACAAAACAGACTGGCATGTTATGCTTCATGAGACCAAGGATGTGCTCTTTAATCAGGAATTACAAAAGAGCTCTAAATATGTTTTGGCAAGGTAATCTTTATGGTTTCAAACAATCCTGAGATGTAGGAATCTAAAATCTCAGTCAGGGAGATCCAATAACATGTGGCTTTTATCCACATATCAGTAATTAGAATTTATTTCTTATTCATACAGGATAAATCAAATGAGAAAAATAGTCATTCAACAATTCTTTTAAGAATATATATCGGCCATCTGTTTATGTGCAGGCTGTGTGCCAACTGCTGGGAATACATCCACAAACATAACAGGCAACGCTTCTTCCTACATGGAACTTATATTTTATATGGAGATACCAAACATCAAATCAGCAACAAGTAATACAACTACAGACTGCAGAAAAACTGTAAGTGACATAAATAAAAATGATACAATAGAGAGCAAATGAGTAAAGTCAGCTAAAGGCAGAATAAGAGGTGGCTTTTCTAAGAAGGGTAAAAACGGGCTACCTATAAGAAGATCTTGGAGCTTAGCATTCTGAAGCAATAAGGGAAGATTTGCTGAGAATGGAGAGGTTTGATCTGCTTGAGCAAGAAAGCCATGAGAACGGAGACAGAGCTCACTGGTGGAGGAGCAGGGAAATAAAGTAATCTGGATTAGAAAGGCAAGCTGGAGTCAGGCCATTCAAATTTTTTAAGCCAATGTAAGATTTTCATAAAAAATAATTTTAGTACAATCAGGCCTTGGAAGATCTTCAGACAGGAGAATGAAATGGTCTGATTCTCAGTTTTAAAGGTCACTGTGAATGTACTGTGTAGAATGGACCAGAGAATGCAAGAGTGGAAAGCTAGGAGATTCATAAGATACCCTTATCTCTGTAATGATGACTTAGATTACAATGCAACTAGTGTAAATAGAGAGAAATGGGCAGATGTCGTACATACGAAAGAGATAGAATCAACAAGATTTTGATTATATCTTGCCAATTAAATTAATGCTAGTTGCTTAGTGTCATAACAGAACTTTAATACTTGCTTATATAAAGTCTGATCAGCAGTGGGGAGAGGTAGGGCTATATTTGAGGAGTGGCTTTATTCCCAGTAATTCACGGACCTAGATTGAGAGAAGTTCTACTAATTTCAAAACATAGCCTACGAAGTTTTTCTAGGCATCAACATAAGATATATAATAAAGAGAACATAAAGAATACATAGCCACTTCTTGAAAACTTCAGCCAAAAAGTGGCATACATCACATTTGCTCCCATTTCTTCAGTGGAACTAGTCACTTGACCCTACCAAGATGCAAAGGGAGCTAAAAAAAAAAAAAAGAAAAAAAAAGAAAGAAAGGAAAGAAAAGAAAAAAAAGTAGCTCTTGGCAGTACCGTTGCTCTCAGTAATAACTCTGCACTATGGCTTGAGGTCATGAGTCATCTCTGCCACAATGACTGAAGAAATACTCATCACCATTTTCTGAGTCATATATATCTCTGATTTGAAAAATCAGATTGCTAGCCTTTGATTTAAATTCAGTCTTGCCCATAAATTAAAGTTGTATAATTTTCATGTGTTACAGAAGAAAACTCTGAACACTTACTTCAAGAGTGCTCTAGGAAGAACTTCAAAATAATTTTCAGTGCTGAGAAGGTCAAGCTGTGCTGTTGTAAAGCTAGAATCTTCGAACAAACTAACTTACACATTTGTTATTGCAATCTCTTACGCTGGAATCCATTGCTTAAGTCCTAAGCCATCATACTCATGCAATGAGACATTTCCTACCATTTTGGCTGGCAAACTAAACTTCACGTCTTGCCACCAGGACACAGGCATTATTTGCCCAGGATATCTCAGTGCTTGATTTAATTTTTCTTTTGTCTCTTCTGTCCATTGCCCACTTAGATTACTTGAAGATCAACGGTGTAATTTCTTTTTTTTTTTTTTTTTTTTTTTTTGATACAGAGTCTCACTTTCTTGCCTGGGGCGAGTGCCGTGGCGTCAGCCTAGCTCACAGCAACCTCAAACTCCTGGGCTCAAGCGATCCTACTGCCTCAGCCTCCCAAGTAGCT
>CAUYSK010111233.1:0-25638 GCA_963575035.1 Avahi laniger
TTGTGATAAACATTTGAGTGTAGGTGTCTTTTTGGTAAAATCTTAGTCTTCACTTTAATCAAAATATCACTGCAGGAGACTTCTAATTTCTGGTCCAGCATGTAGGGAATGTAGAAGTTGCCACTCTGTCCTAACAACAAATGAAAAGTTGAACAAACAGAAAAATCTGCAACTCGTCTTAAATCTGTCAGAGAAATGGGATCACAGGACAAACAACTTCCCCCAGAGCTGGAAAGATGCACAGGCAGATACAGAGAATCGGAATTTTATGGGAACAGGAACCCATAAGCAGAAACCTCTGCAAGAACCAGTGCCAGGGTAGGAAAGCCTGGACTGTAATTGGTGAATTGTTGGAGACTCAGTGGGGAAAAGTCAGAAAGTTAAAAATTCCAGGGGACCTACTCATAGGTGGACAACTATGGTTTTTAATATTTTACCCCCAGGATCCTTACCAGGTTCTCTCACAGTGACTGTCAGAGAAAATTCCCCCATGCTCTGACAGGGAACCACTTTGAGACATGCCAGAGCATTCTGTTCTTGACAAGGCTTTCCTTCAGGAGAAACTATTTTACCAGAGCCTAAACAACCTGGAGGAAGGGAAATACCCAACTCCAGACTCCTCTAGCCATCCTATCCCCTCTAAAGGGAGAAAAAACCTGAGAAGCAGCGATGAAGTTCGTAGTTCAGAGACACAGGCTCACCAAAAGACTGAGACTTAATCATAGGACTATAGAGTGCTCCCTCTCTCCTCACACCTTACCACCCATGACTAATGGCCTGTTGACTATAGTTTCTTTTACTCAGTACATCTTGTCCCCCTTTTGACAAAAAATTATAAGGCAAACAACAGTTTGAAGAGACAGAAGAAGCATCAGAACCAGAGTCAGCTATGACAAGTGGTAAAGTGGGGGGAGAGATGGAACATTCTATAGTACTGTGTTAGGTCTCAGTCTTTCGGTGAGCCTGTGTCTCTGGACTGTGAACTTCACCAGTGCTTCTCAGGTTTTTTAGAATTATTAGACTAGGAATTTTTTAAAAACTATGATTAATATGCTAAGGGTTTTCATGGAAAAAGTAGATAGCATGCAAGAAAAGATGGACAATGTAAGCAGAGAGATGAAAATTCTAAGAAAGAATACACAAGAAATGCTAGAGATCAAAAATTCTGTAACAGAACTGAAGAATGCCTTTGATGGACTCATAAATAGACCTAACATTGCTGAAGAAAGAATCTCTGAGTTTGAGGATATGACAATAGAAATTTCCAAAACTGAACAGCAAAGAAATAAAAAAATTGGAAACAACAGAACAGAATATTCAAGAACTGTGGGACAACTACAAAAGGTAAGATATATGTATAATGGAAATAGAAAAAGGAGAAGAAATGAACAGAAGAAATATTTGAAGCAATCATGACTGAAAATTTCTCTAAGTTAATGCCAGACATCAAACCACAGATGTAGGAAGCTCAGAGAATACCAAGCAGGATAAATGTCTGGATAATTCATATGCCAAGAAAGGAGAGAAAACAGAACCATATAAAATGCTCAATTAAAAACACAAAAGGTAGAAAAAAGTGTGGAAGACAAAAACAGGAACAAAGAACAAAGGCAACAGATAAAAAACAATAACAAATATGGCAGTATTAATTCAACTATGTTAATAATCACTTTAAATGTCAAAGGTTTAAATACACTAAAAGACAGAGATTGTCAGAGTGAAAAAAACAAAGAAGAACCAACAATATGTTGCCTACAAGAAGCCCACTTTAAATATAAAGACACAGATAAATTAAAAGAAGGGGGAAAGATGTCAATACTATGCCAACATTAATCAAACAAAAGTAGGAGTACCTATATTAATTTCATGCAGAGCATATATCAGAGCAAGGAAAGGATATCGGGGATAAAAAGGAGCATTACATAATGATAAAGGGGTCAATAATCCAGGAAGACGTAAAAATCCTCTATATGCATGTGCCTAACCACAAAATGTCAAAATCCATGAACAAAAACTGATAGAACTGCAAGGAGAAATAGATGAATCCAATACTGTAGTCTATCAGAAATGGATAGATCTAGCAGGCAGAAAATCAATAAGGACATAGTTGAACTCAATAGCAACATCAATCAACTGGATGTAATTGCCTTCTATAGACTATTTCATCCAATGACAAAAGATTACACATTCCTTTTAAGCTCACATGGAACATTCACCAAGGTAGACCACATTCTGGACCATAAAACACACCTTAGCAAGTTTGAAGGAATAGAAATCATACAATGTCTGCTCTTGCAACACAATGGAATTAAACTAGAAATTAATAACATAAAAATAGCTGGAAAATCCCCAAATACTTGGAAATAAAGCAACACACTTCTAAATAACACATAGGTCAAAGAAGAAATCTCAAGAGAAATTAAAAAGTATTTTGAAGTAATTGAAAATAAAAATACAACTTCAAATTGGGTTATAGAGTGGAAGCAGTGCTTAGAGAGAAATTTATGGCATTGGATGTATATATTAGAAAAGCAGAAACATATAGAGTCAATAATCTAAGCATTTTAGGAAATTAGGGAAAAAAAGAACAAATTAAGTCCAAAGGAAGCAGAAGAAAAGAAATAATAAAAATTAGAGCAGAAATCAATACAATTGAAAATAGATCAATACAGAAAATCAACAAAACTGAAAGCTGGTTCTTTGAAAAGATCAATAAAATTGATAAACCTCTAACCAAGAAAAAAGAAACAAGAGAGAAAATATAAATTACAAATATAGGAATGAAAGAGGAGACATCACCTCAGGTCCCTGAACATTAAAATGATAATGAAGGCATATTATCAACAACTCTATACCCACAAATGTGATAACCTAGATGAAATGGACCAATTTCTTGAAAAATACAACCTTCCAAAACTCACACAAAAAGACATAGACAACAGGAAGAGGACTATATCTATTTAAAGAAATTGAAAAAATAACTAATCTTCCAAAATGGAAAACACCAAGCCCAGATACATTCACTGATAAATTCTACCAAACGTTTAAGGAAAAAATTATGCCAATTTTCTATAATCCCTTCCAGAAAATAGAAGCAGAGTGAAATCAAATCTGACAATGTATAACAAGAATTATACACCACAACCAAATGGGATTTATCCCAGGTATGGAATGCTGGTTCAGTGTTTGAAAATCAATTAATGTAATCCATTACATCAATAAACTAAAGTAGAAAAATTACATGATCATATAAGTAGATGCAGAAAAAGCATTTGAAAAAATCCAATACCCATTCATGATTAAAAATTCTCAGCAAACTAAGAGTAGAGGGAAACATTCTCAAATTGATTTAAAAAAAAACAAACTACAAAGAACCTACAACTAGTATTATGCTTAGTGGTGAGAAACTTGAAGCTTTCCCACTAATATCAGGAATAAGGCAAGGATGTCCTCTCTTAGCACTGCTTTTCAACACTGTACTGCAAGTCCTAGCTAATGCAATAGGAAAAGAAAAGGAAATAAAGTGTATACAAAATTGGAAGGAAGAAATAAAACTGTCTTTGTTTTCAGATAACGTGATCATTTATGAAGAAAATCTGAAAGAATAAACAAACAAAAACCCTCCTGGAACTAGTAAGCAATTATAGCAAGTTTGCAGCATATAAGCTTAACATAGAAAACTCAATTACTTTGCTATAAACCAGCAATGAACAAGTGAAATTAGAAATTAAAAACACGTTACCATTTACATCCCCACAATGAAATGCTTAGCTATAAATCTAAGAAAATATGCACAAGATCTATAAGGAAAACTATAGACCTCTAGTGAAAAATATCAAAGAAAAACTAAATAAATGGAGAGACATCCCATGTTCATGGATAGGAAAACCCAATATTGTCATGATGTCAGTTCTTCCCAATTTGATCTATAGATTCAACACCATCCAAATAAAAATGCTGCCAAGTTATATTTTGGATATCAACAAACTGGTTCTAAAGTTTATATGGAGAGACAAAAGACTCAGACTAGCCAACTCAAGATTGAAGGAAAAGAGCAAAGTTGGAGGACTGACACTACCCAACTTCAAGACTTAATTATAAAGCTACAATAATCAAGAGAGTGTGGCATTGGTGAAAGAATAGACAAAAATATCAATGAAACAGAACAGAGAGCCCAGTAATAAACCCACATAAATCACTTTGTCAAGTGATCTTTGACAAAGGAGCAAAAGCAATACAATGAAATGAAGATAGTCTTTTCAACAAATGGTGCTGAAACAACTGCATATCTACATGAAGGAAAGCTGAATCTAGACATAGACTTTACACCCTTCACAAAAAACTAAATTAAAATGGATCATAGGCTGGGCATCTGGCTCATGCCTGTAATCCTAGCACTCTAAGAGGCTGAGGTGGGAGGATCACTTGAGGTCAGGAGTTCTAGGCTAGTCTGAACAAGAGCAAGACCCCATCTCTACTAAAAATAGAAAAAATTAGTCGGTCATGGTGGCACACACCTGTAGTCCCAGCTACTTGGGAGGCTGAGGTAGGTGGATTGTTGGAGCCCAGGAGTTTGAGGTTGTAGTGAGCTATGATTATGCCACTGTACTCTACCCAGGGTGACAGAGCAAGACTCTGTCTCAAAGAAAAAAAAAAAAGGATTATAGACCTAAATGTCAAATTCAAAACTATAAAACTCCTGGAAGATAACACTGGAGGAAAACCTAGATGACACGCTGGGTATAGCAATGTTTTTTTTTGATACAATACCAAAGTATGGTCCATGAAAGAAATAATTGATAAGCTGGACTTCATTAAAATGAAAATCTTCTGCAAAAGATGTTATCAAGAGAATGAGAAGACAAGCCACAGACTGTGAGAAAATATTTGCGAAAGACACATCTGATAAAGTACTCTTCTCCAGAATATACAAGAACTCTTAAAACTGAACAATAAGAAAACAAACAACTCAATTAAAAAATGGGTCAAAGACCTGAATAGACATCTCACCAAAGAAGATATACAGGTGACATCTAGGCATATGAAAAGATGTTCTACATCATATGTCCTTAGGGAATTGCGAATTAAAACAATAATGAGACACCACTAAACACCTATTAGAAGGGCAAAAATCCAGAACAATGACCACATCAAATGCTGTTGAGGATGTGGCACAAGAGGATCGCTCATTCATTGCTGGTGGGATGCAAAATGGTACAACCACTTTGCAAGACACTTTGCCAGGCTTTTGCAAAAACTAAACATGCTCTTACATGGAAGAATTTCTAAGCCAGGAAAAGAAGAGTGGTGAGAATGGCTGGAAGAATAAGTCAGAGAAATATAACTAATCCTAAGGAAAGGCACACACAGACAGCTTTTAATTTAGATAAATACATAAAATATACCCAGGAAATTTATTAATACACACACCTCAGGTTCTTCAAGTTCTGTACATGCACATTAACTACTTAGCCAAGCCGGTGAAGGAAATTAGGATCAATGACAAGTTATAAGAACCTTAAAATGCAATATTTGTGATCTGATTATATTTTCCAATGTAGCTTAAGGGAAAATGTGGTCATCTTGCTTTGTTTTAAAATGGTGAGAAAAATTGGCTTGATATTTTTGAAATGATATCATTCAGTTATTCTAATCTCATCCTACAAGGTGTTGTTGTCGTTGCTGTTTTTAGAACAGGTTCTCATTCTGTTGTCTAGGCTGGAGTGCAGGGCACAATCACAGCTCACTGTAGCCTTGAATTCCTGGGCTCAAGTGATCTTCTTGCCTCAGCCACCCGAGTAGCTAGGACTACAGACACATGCCACAACACCCAGCTAAATTTTGGGGTTATTTTGGGAGAAATGGGTCTTGCTATTTCACCCAGGCTGATCTCAAACTCCTGGCCTCAAGTAATTCTCCTACTTCAGCCTCCCAAAGTACTGGGACTACAGTTGTGAGCCACTGTTCCTGACTTCATCCTATAAGGTTTTATTTTTGTTTGTTTATTTTAAGTGAGAACTCTATGACGCCTACTATGCTATATTATATACAGCTAAATATCAAAGATAGAAAAGTCTCTAATACTGGTAACCTTTAAATGATAAGGGGATTGTTCAGGGGGAGTTCTGAATTGGGCTTCTCCTACCATGTTTGGGTGGCATGTTTCCTTCTTGTTCTTTACCGCCCACTCACAGAGTTTTACTTAAAACACTTGTCTGAGTTTCCTGTAAGAATAGAGAATTTTTTTCTTTCCTATCCCTTCTCCCATCTCCCTTCCAACTTCCTCTTTCTTCCTCCTACCTACAGGTAACCCATATTAATGATAAAATCATATATAAGGGGACTTCAAAAAGTTTGTGGAAAAATAGAATTAAAAGATAAAAATAAAAATCATAAACTTTATTTCTCAACATAAGCTCTGTCAGGGCCAAGACACTTTTGAGTGATAATGACGCCATTTAGTCCATCCATAAAGAATTGAGAATCCTGGGAATTTATGTCAATACAGTCTTTTTCTCCATTATTAACTCATGAAAAATGGGTATACTTTAAAGAATTTTTAAGATTAGGAAATAAAAAGAAGTCAGAAGAAGCCAAATCAGGACTGTAAGAGGGATGCCTAATGATTTCCTATTGAAACCTTCACAAAATTGCCCTCGTTTGATGAGACAAATGAATAAAGCATTATTGTGGTGGAGAAGGACTCCCTGGCGAAGCTTCTCTGGGTGTTTTTCTGCTAAAGCTCTGGCTAACTTTCTTAAAAAACTCTCATAATAAGCAGATGTTATCATTCCTTGGCCCTCTGGAAAGCCAACAAGCAAAACACCTTGAGCATAACAAAAAAACTGTTGCCATGACCTTTGCTCTTGACTGGTCCATTTTTGCTTTGACTGGACCACTTCCACCTCTTGGTAGCCATTACTTTGATTGTACTTTGTTTTCAGGATTGTACTGGTAAAGCCACGTTTCATTTCCTGTTACAATTCCTCGAAGAAATGCTTTAGGAACTTGATCCCACTTATTTAAGATTCACATTGTATATTCTACTCTTATCTGCAGCTGATCTGAGTGCAATATTTTTGGCATCATTGAGTAGAAACTTTGCTCAACTTTAATTTTTCAATCAGAATGAAGCTGAACCACTTGAGGTGTCTACAATGTTGGCCATTGTTTCTGCTGCTAATCGTCAGTCCTCTTCAATTAGGGCACAAACAAGATGAATTTTTTCCTTGCAAATTGACATGTATGGTCTGCCACAGCAGGCTTCGACTTCAACATTGTCTCATCCCTTCTTAAAACGAGTTATCCATATGTCAACTGCTGATTTCTTTGGGACATTGTCTCCACAAATTTTTCATAAAGCATTCATGATTTTACCATTCTTCCATCCAAGCTTCACCATAAATTTTATGTTTGTTTTTGTTTCAATTTTAGCAGAATTTATGTTGCTCTGATAGGGGCTTTTTTTCAAATTAATATCTTATCCTTCTTAGTGCCTCAAACTAGATCCTGTTCAGACATGTTATAACAAGTTAGTATGAATTTATTTTGGTGCAAAAAAGTTTTGAAATTCATGCATGATTTTTCATAATATATATTTTCCATGGATTTTTTTGAAGACTCCTGTTATATACTCAGATAGTATTTTTGTTTATTGTCTTTATTATACAATTTCTTCTACAATTTTCTTTCCCCACTTATCAGTAGTACCACATGGAAATCTCTCCAGTTAAGTGGTAAGAGATGAATCCTATTTTTAGTTGCTGCGTCACATTTTACAGAATGCACGTGACATTTATTCAACCATTTTCAAAGACAGTCTTTCATTCTATTTCTAGTTTTTCTGCCTCTACAGTACTGCAAAGAACATCCTTATACATATGTCCCTATGAATTTTGCCACTTCTTAATTACTTCCAAAATATGCCCTGATTAACCTATTTTGGTACAAAAAAGCAAAATGTGTTCTGATTTTTATAAAATTTTGTTTAGGCCAGGCGTGGTGGCTCACGCCTATAATCCTAGCTCTCTGGGAGGCCAAGGCGGGTGGATTGCTTGAGCCCAGGAATTTGAGGTTGTTGTGAGCTAGGATGACGCCACGGCACTCTAGCCCGGACAACACAATGAGACTCTGTCTCAAAAAAGAAAAAAAAAATTTGTTTAATTAATCAACCAGAGAACAGATTGAGCTTTCATTATCTTTATATTTAATTTCTCATATTTTGGTGTTTCTCAATATGTTCCTCTTTACTTAAGATTCAGGAGCCTCCAGCATGCTGTTTTTAAAAACTCAACTTTTAAGAAGTTTATTCATGACTTGGATTAAAAAATAAAATATTTCCCCTTGCCTCCAAAATTTTGAACATAGTTTTAATTTAAGATGTGCAAACTCAGGGTATGATTAGGAAGTAAGAGTTATTTCTAATTACATACATGGTGTTTGAGATAGCATTGTCTCATATTGTCTTTTAGAAAATTTTATGAATAGGTCAAAACAGGTACTTCTCAGCATATCCTCCTGCAGTAGTCACAGAGATTATAACTAAAGCCAACCTTTTAGGAAAAAAGCAATTACTGGGATATGGTGATTGTTGTTACAGAATTCCAACTAGAGTCCAAGGCTAGAGCAAACCACATGATGCTGTCAAACGTTGCCATGAGGCCTTGGAAACATTGGGGAAGCAAGTTGTTGAAAGGTTCGTGCTATATAATGTGAAAATCCCAGTTCTGAAATAATTCAAAATACATAGACTATATTTTCATGAAAATTTTTGTCATGGCTTTTTGTGTATATAAACAAAATATTGAAAGTAACTTAAATGTCCAAAAAAATAGGAGAAAGTTTAAATAAATAATCATAGAAAGATTGAATGGACTATTATGTGGCCATTTTAAGGGAAGGTTAGGAAGACCACATAGCAATATTGACTTAAAAGAATAAAGCAGCTACAAAATTATGTGTGCAAATTGGTTACAACTGCACTAAAATAAACATAAAGATAAAAGGCCAGTGAGAAATACACTTAAATCTTAACAGTTGACTATATGAGTTTTGAGAAGGAGGAGGGCTTTGAGCGATTAAAAAATTCTATTGCCCAAATTTTCTATAACTGTGTTAAATTACTCCTATACTTTCTAAGAAGAGATAATCAATTACGAAAATAGATTTCTGATGAGCTTATAAAGAAGTTCACCCTTGTGAACCGTTATCTGGGAGGTATCCGTATTTAAGTAACATGAATGAAGTGGCAGTACAGGTTTTCATAGCAACAGCAACTTTTGAAGGCAAAGAATATCTGAGAATAAATAATACTAGAAAGATTTTTGTTTGTCGTGTTTTGTTTTTTCAAGGTATTAATTCAGAATTAATTCAATTGAAACAATAGCATAATCTACAAATAAACAGAAAGGGGAAGAAGACAGAGTTAACTGTGATGACGAAGTTCAGAGAAGTACGAGGAACAGCAGCAAATACCTGTGTACCCTGAATCCAGCTCCATCAAAACCTAGTATGTCCAATTTTGCTTATAATAAAAAATTAAACATTGAACGAGAAAGTCCTCCTTATTCCATTTTCCTCTTTTCCTTACCCAGAGATAGTCAGCATCATAAATTTTGTTATCATTCCCATGCGTATTTTTACATTATTACTATGTTTGTATGTATCCATAAATAATAAACAGCCTAATTGCAGGTTTTCACACTTTTTGCCAATGATGACATCCTGCATACATCATTGTGCAACTTGCTTTTGCACTCAGCATTACGTTTGAAGATTTATCCACGTGGACACATGAAGCTTTAGTTTATATATCTACCTATTGTAGAGAGTAGTCCACTGAATGAACGTGCCACAATTTATGCTTTCTCCTGTTTATTTAAGTTGTTTTCATCGCAGTGCAATGAATGCTCGTCTCTGCTTGCACACATGTGTGAGAGTTTCTCTGCAGTGTACACTGTCCTTAGAAAGTCAAACCACTGGGTCACAGAGTAGCTTACCTTCAACTTTATTAGGGAAGGCCAAATTATTCTCCAAAATGGTTGTACCAATTTATACTTCCATAAATAGTATGTGGGCATTCTTGTAGCTATCAGCAGTCTCCAGTACTTGGTGTTATCAAAATTTTAAATTTTGACAATCTGATGGTATGCAATGTTATGCAATTTGCAACTTTCTGATTCCCAGTGTGCTCAAATATTTTCTCATTGAGTTATGGTTCATTCAAATTTGCTTTTCTTCTGTAAATTGTCTGTTTATGTCCTTTGCTCATTTTGATATTGTGTTGGGCTTTTTTTGCATCAAATTGTAAAAGTTCTGTGTGAATTTTAGACACTAATCCTTTGTTAATTGTATGCATCACAAGTGTTTCCTCTCTGTATCTTGTCTTTAATTTTGTTTATGATAACTTGTTGGATGTAAGTTAATTTGAATGACTAATTGTTTACATTATGGTGAGTTCTTTTTCCTTCTCATTTAAGAAATTTTATTTTTTAGGGAAATCTTTCTTTATAATCATAAAGATATTCTATATTTTCTTTTGAAATCTTAAAAGTTTAAAATTTTTATATTAAATCCCTAATCTACCTGGGATTTATTTTGTATTATGTGAGTTAAGCATTGAATTTTAATTTTTCCTTTCGGATACATAACAGTATAAATTATTAAGCCACCCATCCTTTCTGCAGTGATTACTATGGTGCCTCCGTCACATACTGTGTTTCATATTGGATTGTTTCTGTACTCCCTACAGATGGATGTATCTGTCCATCTAAGCCAATTTCACATTGTCTATTAGGATTTGAAATAAACCTAGCTATCTGGTAGGCAAGTTCCCCAACCTTCTTCTTTTTCAAAACTATTTCAGTGATTTAAGTCTCTTTGCTTTTCTAAATGAAGTTCAAGGTCAGCTTCTCCTGTTTTGATTTTGACTAGTCAATTTTAGATTATTTTGGAGAGAATTGCCACCTCCAGCAGATCAAGTTTTCATCATCTTTAAACATGCTATGTCTCTTCGTTTATTCTGGCCTTCCTTCATGCCTTGCAGCCATGTTTCGTAATGCTCTCCGTAAAGGCTGTGCACATATTTGGTTAGATTTATTTTTAGGTGCTTTATGTTTTTGTTGCTGTTATGAATGATAACTTTTTTCCTATTAGATGTTCTAATTGATTATTACTGGTATTTAGGAAAACTATTGATTTGTGTTATTCTTGTGTTCAGAACTTTGTTGCCCTCTTATTAGTGGTAAAAGTTTGTAGATTATCTTTAGATTATGTAGGCAGATAATAAAATCAGCTGCAGTTTGTTATAGTCGAACTTTCAAATTCATAGACCTCTAATTCCTTTCACCCCCATTTTGCATCGACTTTGATCTTCAACACAATGTGGAATAAAAGTATTGATAGCAAGTATTCTCGCTTGTTTCTAACTTCATTGGGAAGACTTCTGTGGTTTCACTATCGTGTATGCTATTTACTTTAGGTTGAAAAGAATGTATAACTTTTACCTGTTTGTTGCACAACTGTATGTATTTGTAAGATCAATGTTTTGTAAGCCGTAGGCCACCATCCATTATTGGGTTGTGAAATCAATTTAGTTTGCAGTAACTCACATTTTTTTAAAAAAGAGAATAAAATAAATAGAAGGCATCACTCATATTAAAAGTGAAGACAGTTTGTTAAATATCTATCACCTATCTATCTATCTAAACCACACATGCATTGCTATGTTGGGTTTTGATATATTTCTTAAAGGGTCCACATTTTTTAAGAGTTTACAAAATTCTATATTATATCATAATTTTAAATTTTGTTCTTCAACTTTACTATAGCCTTACTGATTTTTTGCTTGCTTTATCTATCAGTTTTGGAGTGAAGTGTTTGAAAACTATTGGACTCTAATTATGGATTTATCTGTTTAACCTTTAATTCTGTATATTTTGCTTAATATATTTTAATGTTATGTTTTTGGATGCATATAAATTCATGATTTTTATATCTTCCAGGTAGATTGTTTTCTTTTTTTTTTTATTTAGTATTCCAAGGTATTGTGAGGGTACAAACATTCCAGTTACACTTTATGTCTTGGCCTCACCCAAATGCGGGTTAAAGGCATGCCCCTCCCTCCCTTTAGTGCTCCCCGTGTCCTTTAGTTGCAGATTTGCCTCCCCACCCCCGACCGGTCCCCCTAATCCCTGGAGAGTATTTCTGCCATGTGATCACCCTAGTGTTGATCAGTTAGTACCAATTTGATGGCGAGTACAGATGGATCCCGTTCTTCTACTCTTGTGGTGCCTCACTTTGGATGATGGGCCTAAGTTTAGTCCAGGAAAGTATAAGAGGTGTGGATGAGTAATTTTAAATTTAAAAAGAAAGTTATAAAAATTCTAGAATATTTTTATTTAATATTTATATTTAAGTAAGATTGTAGGTACATTTCCATTTTTATATGTTCGATACACTGTGGAGTGATGTTTCCAAAATAATAATGACTGGGGTCTTGATCGTCCTCAAAGATTCTTGATTGTTGAATGAACCACCAGCGTCACTCAGTGATGCCCTGATGCACACCTTCTTGCCTGCTCTGGCAGATGAGAGACCAGGAATGTAACATTTTTTCTCTATTAACACACAACACATTAACATATAAGTATCTAAAGCACACAGAAAAATATTACCTATTTTAGAATTTACTGTTCTCCTCAGGGCAATGTCTGCAGTGGAAACAGGGTAGATTAAAGAATAGTGTTCTGTTTAGAAATTCTAAGCCTGTCTCAGTCACTTGCTATATGGTGATGTGCATCAGCGGAAAGCAACTTTAGGACTCAGTGCCAGAAGGTATCTTGGAAGTAAATAAATGTGTTCTGAGTTCTGATCCCACCCAAGATGCTATGTCCCCAGTTATAGTCACTAGAGGGCGCCACTCACCTACAGAATTATGTGTGCAGTGCTCGGAAAAGCAAGACTTAAAAAGAGCAAATTTTTTGCTTTTAGGTGGACTCTAAAAAAAGAAGAAAAAAAGAAAAAAAAAAGAGAGAGAATTTGAATTTTTACCACCTCTGTACAGAATTCCAGCAGAGGGATAGAATGTCATTACATCCATTGTCCCTGAGAACTTACAAGAAAAGTTCTCAGGAAACAATAGGACTCCAGGCAAGAGCAACAATTATTTCCCAAACCTTCTGATACTTGGAGTAAGAACTACTGACCCACTCTTCTTTCTTTAGGTATCACTGATTCCAGAAGAAAAGTGAAACAACTAGGTTATCATTAGGAAGAGATGGAATGGGCCTAGGGTGGAGGGAAATTTCTCAGGTATTATTTCTTCCAAAGAGAGACCTGCTTTGAGATCTGTTGTGTGTGTGTGCATGAAACACACACACACACACACGCACACACACACACACACCCCAACCATGATTCATGAAATTTTAAACCCTAAAAGGACTTCAGAGGTCATTCAGTCTAACCCCCTAGACTCGCCCGACACCCTACCAATAATAACACCATCAAGAGGTTGTACAGGAATTACTTGTGAACACCTCTAGCTATAGTGAACTCACAATTCCTGAGGCATTCCCATTCCGTTTTTAGTCAGTTCAAAACATTAGGCAATTTTTTTCTGAGGTTAAAATGAGATCTGTTTCCTTTTGTTTCTTTGATACTAATAATTCCAAGTTATAAATTCATCTCTATTGTTGTAATAGGAGGCCATCTGTTCTCCAAGTTAATATTTTCAGTTTATCTGACCATTGTTCATATGCTGTGATCTCTACAGGTCTCTCCTCTAAATATGTTTCATTGATCCTCATTCTGGATCCTGTGTTTCTCTTTTAGCCTTCTTATTTGGTGTGGAATAGGATCTCATTGTGGTTTTAATTGACATTTTCCCAATTACCAAGAAGTAGTGCAGCTTTTCATATTTTTATTGTCATTTGGATATTTTCTTTTGTGGAATATCTGTTTAGAACTTTTGTCCATTTTTCTGTTTGTCTTTCTTTGTCTCTATTCCTAATAGAAGACTTGTGTCCCTTATTTGTTGCAAGTAACTTTTTCCATCCTGAGGTTGGCCTTTTTACTTTTTAAATGGTATCATTTTATGAAAAACTGTTCTTAATTTTATGTTAATCTTATATGTCAACCTTTTCCTTTATGATTAGTGTTTATTGTGAATTAAGAAATCTTTCCAGACCCTGAGGACATGAAGATGTTCTCTCACATTTATTTATAAAAGCTTGATTGTGGTGCCTTTTACTTTTAGATTTACAATCCACCTGGGATTGATTTGAGTATAAGGTTTTAGATATAGATCAAGTTTATATTTTTTTCCAAATAGATATCCAATTATTCTAGCACTAATAATTGAAAAAAACATCTTTTTCCCACTGCTTCACAGTACTACCTTTGTCAAAGATCAAATGATTATACATGCATGAGTTTCTTTCTGGTTCTCTCTATTTTGTTCCATTTGTTTGTCTACCTTTGTGCCATTAACACACTAATCTTAATTACTATACATTTAAATATCTTAAAATTTGATATAGCAAGTTCTCCTATTTTAGTCTTATCAAGGGTCCTGACAGTTCATAGCCCTTTATATTTCCTTTTAAAAAGTTAGATGTTTGCAATTGCAATATAGAAATATAATTGATTTTTGTGCAGTGACCTTGTATACTGTAATTTTTCTAAGCTTACATGTTAATATTAATAATTTATCTGTATATTCTTTTGCATTTTCTGCTTGCACGGTTATATCAACCATAAAAATTGTTGATTCTTATTTTTCCTTTCCAATATTATACTTTTTATTTATTTTCATTTTTTTATTCCAGTGACAACTCCAAAATACTGATTACTTTTACTGTTGCTGTGTAATAAACAACCCCAAAGCTTAGAGTCATGAAACAATCATTTTATTAGGTTCACAGATTCTCTGGGTCAGGAATCTAGGCAGGGCATAGTGATGGCTACTTGTCTCTTCTCTACTATATCTTGGACCTCAACTGAAAAGCCTTCGATGTGGGGAGTTACTTTATGGCTGGAGGCTGAAATGTATCTGGTGCTGGTGTTGAGGTAATTCAGACACTAAACTAATCTCAGCTGTAAATGTTGACTAGAGTGCCTACATGTGGCCTCACCATGTAACTTGGGCTTTCTCATGGCATGGCAGCTCAGATAGTTTATTTTTTCATACTGCAGCTCAGAGCCCAGCAAACAAGGCAGAAACTACATCAGCTTTTATGATCCAACCTCAGAAGCCACATAGCATTACTTCTCCAAAGAGCTGTACTCCAGAAACAATACTTGAACGATCTCCAAAGGGACCTTTAAGGTGATGTGGGATTGCTTCAAAAGCAAAAGTAATTTGTCTTTGGAATTAGATAACATCATCTAGAGCCACATTATTGGTATAATATTTTTATCTCAAGATCTAGCACTCAATCAAAAATAATCCTGCTTAAAAAAACAGATGTGACTGAAAACCAAAAACAAAAAGAAAATCATAAAAGCAGCCCAACAAAGGAAAAAAAGACATATTACCATCAAAGGAGAAGAAATAGAACTTTTTGCTGACTGCTTATCAAAAAAAATGGGAGACGGGACAACGGAAAAATAGCTTCAAAATGCTGAAAGAATACAATTATCAACATAAAAGTCTAAATCTATCAAAAATATCCTGTGCAAAGTCATGTGAAATATGGACATATTCAGACAAACAAACAGAATTCTTCACCAGAAGTTCCAGTGAAATACTAAAGGATGTATTTTAGGCAAATATTTTAAAAAGAGTATAGATAGAATCTGAGAGATGCAGCAAAGAGTGAAGACCCCTAGAAATGGTGAATATTTGAGTACATATGAAATGAACAATGTGCAAAACAATGATAATAATGTCTTGTGAATTTAAAATATGTTTAAAATTAAAAGACATGAGAAAATTTTAAAATTGTATATGTAATTAAAAACTTTCCCATAAAGTAAACTATAGGCCCAGATGATTTCATTGGCACAGTCTACCAAACATGTATGGAATGAATAATACCAATTTACTCATATTATTCCAGATAATAGAAGAAAAGAGATAGTTCCCAATCATTTCATGGGCATCTTAGTATTTATTCCAAAGCTTGATGAGTGTATTAGAAGAAAAGAAAGCCACAGGCCAAACTCATTTCACTTGTGAAAAGTAGAAGCAAAATTGCTAAACAAAAGAGTGTCAAATCAAATCCAGTAGTATATAAAAAGAATACTATTTTATAGCCAAGTTGGGCTATTCTAACTATTGAGCAGAACGCTGTGCACCAGCTACTAATCACAGAAATGTACTCTAATCGCTTCTACCCACTGTGTCTTGGCATCAAAGTCTCCAGGGAAAGCACAGTGCAGTCAAGCAACACTTTACTCACATAGAAACAGACAGAGCAAGATCAGCTTCAATAGTGTGCATTGGTTCCCCCTCCCATGGTTAGAAGGTCCCTTTGGCAGCCAATGCAGGTCAATTGGCTAAGTACACCCCTCTTGTGGCAAAGAAGAAATACCGAATTCTGGGATTGTCCCTGAGGGACATTGATGCATGCACTTAGCAGAACAAAGGCACACTCATTAATCCTGAAACAGGGAAAAATATTCCCATACAAGGCAGTAAACTGAGAGCATGTTGTATGGGTAAGGAAATGTTCTAGTCACAATGCCCATTCCTATTGGCTTAGTGGGGTTTGAAAGGCTGCATGCAGGAGACTGCCTGTTCCAACACTAAGAATTCAGGTTTGATTCAACATGTGAAAAGAAGTCAATGTAATGCGTCTCATTAACTGAAGGAAGAACAAAGTCATGATCACCTCAATACATGGAGAAAAGAAATTTGATAAATTCAATATCCCTTCATAATTTTAGAAAAATAACAAACTTGAAATAAAAGGGAGTTTCTTTAATTTGATAAAATATGTATACAAAAGCTAAAGTAAACACCACATACAGTGGTGAAATATTGAAGTTTTTCCTCTGACAGTGGACATGAAACACAAATACCTATTCTTACCACTTCTACTCAACATAGTGCTAGATTATAGACAATACACTAAGACAAGAAAAATAAAATAAATGCATAATTATTAGAAGGAAAAAATTTAAATGTCACTAATTGTAAATAATATACATGTATATAGAAAATACAAAAAACTATACATAAACTATTTTAAATAATAGATTAATTCAGCAAGACAGTTGTTTGAAAGATCAATACATAAATAGAATGATATTCTAACATATAAACAACAGAATTGGGAAATAAGATATTTTAAATATACCACTTAAAATAACATAAAAAAATAGTGAAGGAAAAGAACAAAATTGGAGGACCATTGATACACAATTTCAAGACAGTATAAAGTTAAAATAATCAAGACAATGTGGTAATGGTGAAAAAAATAGACAAATAGAACAATGGAACAGAAATAGACTCACATAAATACAGTTAACTGACCTTTGACAAAGGAGCAGAGGCAGTACAGTGGAGAAAAGGAAGTCTTTTCAACAAATGGTACTGGAACAAGTGGACATCCACGTGCAAACAAACAAACAAAAAATTGAACCTAGACACGAGACCTTACACTGATCAGAGAAATACAGTAAAAATGCATCACAGACCTAAATGTAAAATACAAAACTTTAAAACTCCTGGAGATAACATAGAAGATCTAGGTGGCCCAGAGTTTGGCAATGACTTTTTAGATATAACATCAAAGACATGATCCATGGAAAAATAATTAATAACCTGAATGTCATCAAAATTAATATTTTTGCTAAGAATAGACAAATTTATAGGGAAAGAAAGTAGATTGATAGTTGCTAGGGGCTCGTAGTGAGGGGTAAGAAAAGATAGGGGGATTGGGTGGTGAGGACTACAGGGTATGTGGTTTCTTTTGGGGGTCATGGCAACATTCTAAAATTTATTGTGATGATTTCACAACTGAATACAGCACAACTAAAAACTGCTGGATTGTATACTTTAAAGTGGTGAATTATATGGCATATAAATTATATAGTAATAAATCTGTTTACCAAAAAAATTAAAATTTCTGCTCTGCAAAATACACTGTCAGGAGAATAAAAAGAGAAGCCATAGACTGGGAGAAAATATTAATATTGTCAAAAGACATAGCTGATAAAGGACTGTAATCCAAAATATACAAAGAACTTCTAAAACTCAACAAGAAAATTAACAACCGACTAAAAAATGAGCCAAAGATTTTAACAGACACCTCATCAAAGAAAACATACAGATGGCAAATGAGCATATGAAAAGATGCTCAACATCTTATGTCATCAGGGAAATGAAAAATAAAACAACAACAAAATAACACTGCGTACCTATTAGAATAACCAAAATCCAGACCACTGACAACACCACATGCTGGTGAGAATGCGAAGCAACAGGAATTCTCATTGATTGCAGGTGGAAATGCAAAATGGTATAGCCACTTTGGAAGACAATTTGGCAGTTTCTTACAAAACAAAACATATGCATACTAAATGATCCAGCAATCATGCTCCCTGTTATTTACCCAAATGAGTTGAAAACTTATGTCCACAGAAACCTGCACATGAATGTTTATGGCAGCTTTATTCATATTGCCAATACTTGGAAGCAACCAAGATGGCCTCAGTATATGAATGGGTAAACTGTGGTACATCCAGAAATGAAATTTGTTCAGCTCTGAAAGGAACTGAGCTTTCAAGTCATGAAAACACATGGAGGAAACTTAAATCTATACTATTAAGTAAAAGAAGCTAGTCCTAAAAGGCTACACATTGTATGATTCCAACTATCTGACATTCTGGAAAAGGCGAAACTATAGATACAGTAAAAAGGTCAGTGGCTTCCAGGAGTTAGGGGGGAGGGAGGTATAAATAGGTGGAGCACAGAGGATTTTTTAGGACAACAAAACTACACTGTACGATACTATAATTATGGCTGCATGTCATTATAAATTTGTCCAAACCTACAGACTACAACATCAAGAGTAAGCCCTAATGTAAACTATGGACTTTGAGTGATAATCATATGTCAATATAGGTTTATTGATTACAACAAATGTACATCTTCCTTAAAATGCCACTATTTCATTCAAATAAACAGATGATATTCTCCCACCATCAGTCTTATGGAACCTCTTTTTTTCTTTTTGGTAAAATCACTAATAGTTGTTCATCAGTTTCATTTATTAATTTTCTTACTACTTACTCTAAGTTGTTCCCCCATGCCTCATAGAGCCTGAGAATTAAGGTAAGAGTGCTTCTGTGGTTTGGAAATGGTTTGACCCTGCCAAGTCTCATATTGAAATTTGATCCTCGATGTTGGAGGTGGGGCCTAGTGGGAGGTGTTTGGGTCATGGGGGCAGATCATGGATCCCTTGTGAATGTCTTTGTCCCATTCTCAAGAGAGTGAGTGAGTTCTAAATCTTATTTCCCACAAGAACTTGTTGAAAAGAGCCTGGCACCTCCTCCTCTCTCTCTTATTTATTCTCACTTCATGTGATTCCCACTCTCTCTCCATGTGATTTTTGGCTCCCTTTTGACTTCCACCATAGGTGGACGAAGCCTAAGTCCCTCACCAGAGCAGATGCTGGTATCATGCTTCTTGTACAGCCGCATTGTATGGGTCAATAAACCTCTTTTCTGTATAAGTTGCCCAGTATTAGCTATTCCTTTATAGCAACACAAATGGACTAAGAAAAGTACCATGTGTGAATATCAAGTCTGTAAGTATTTGGGATGCGGTCATATACTACATAAACACTACAAAGCCAATGAATGCTAGTATTAGGAAAAAATACATTGTATAAAAGAACACTTCTATTCCTAGACTATAAGACTCTAAATAAACACTTTTGCAGTGTTTATGATGTGTCAAGAAGTGTGTAGAGCCTTGTATGTACACTTGTTATTCCAATTAGCTCTTCATAACAGCCCTATGAGATAGCTATTAATATTATTATCCCTATTTGACAGAGGATAAAACTTAGGCACAGTATTTAAGTAACTTACTTAAGGTCACCTAACTAGTAAAGAGAGAAGCAATATTTCGAAAGTAGGTTTATTTAATCATGTGTTTCTAACCACTATGCAATACTGCCTCCCTGAGGACAAAGATCATATTTTATTTATTTCTTAATACCTCAGAATGCCTAGCATAGTAATTGCTCAAAAAATATTTTCTAAATGAATGACTATATAATAATGCATTTTAGGTAAGTCAATGTACTTTCATGCATTCAAAGAATTTATGTGCTCTAGGAAAATATCTCATAGGTCTTGGAATTTTGATCCCTATTTATTAATGTTGTTCTGCCCTTACCAGTGTATGGAAGTCTGTCTAAATAACATTGATGTCTTCCAAAATTAATCTTTGAAATTCCAGGAACAAAAGCTAAAGGATATTTTAAAACCAGCTTAACAGATTTCAATATATCCTTTAATAAAGAATTATAGAATGCATCATTGTAATGAACGAATACCTATTTTTAAGGTTTGATTCTTATTTTTTTCTAATGAGACTCTATTATTTTACTAGGGAAT
This sequence comes from Avahi laniger, assembly GCA_963575035.1. NCBI lineage: Eukaryota > Metazoa > Chordata > Mammalia > Primates > Indriidae > Avahi > Avahi laniger. The sequence goes on from CAUYSK010111233.1 coordinate 20,575, forward strand.
GTCATCTTAGATATAATAGTACTAATATCATTTTTTTAACTTATCTGGAATTACAGAAAAATTATTTCTAATTCTTTAAGGTCCCAGTTTCACATCCCAACTGAACACCTACTGTATCTCCAGGGGTTCACAATCTCATAAAGACAAACAAATCTAAGAAAATAGATATAATATAAGATAATGATAAATTCAATAAAATAGACACAAGCCATATTTTATGGGAAGAGATTCATCAAGACAAGGTGGATCAGAAAAGGTTACATTCATTCGAAAGAGAATTTACTGGGCAGCTACCACTTGCCAAACACTGTGCTCATTATGAGAGAGACAGAGATATATCAAAACAGGATTCCTACACTTAAGGGAGTCATAGTCTTGTAGGAATAACAGATAGGAAACCACGAAATTGCAGTACTGACTGAGAAGTGTTGCAGAAAACTGTGTATATAAATCAGACAACATAAAATAGTATAAGAGAGCAGTACAGAGAAAGCTTAAATATTCTTTGTAGATATGGGAAAGACTTTCTGAGAAGCTAACTTTCTTCTTTTGGATTATTATTTATTTATATTACTTTGAATATGTAATATATTCACATGGTTCAAAATAAAGCAATATAGCAAGGTTTATATTGAGAAGTCCCATTCCTATTTTGAGCATTTTTTACATGTATGTGGAATTTATACTCCTTTTTGTGAATTGTGCATTCATATCATTTGTCATTTTTCTGTTGGATTGCTTGTCTTTTGCTTTTTTTAAGTTTTCAAAATATTTTTATTTTAATTGACAAATAGTAATTGTATACATTTATCAAGTATAATGTGATATTCCAATACATGCATGTATCAGGTTTCAGTCTGAAATATCAGTTCTTGGTGTGCTCATGGCCAAAGAATGACCAGAAATTTTCTAACTAAATTCATTTCATCCCCACCTAGGGGCTGTCAAGCTACAAATTGCCCTACATCCTCTGCCAGCCCTGGCACCTACCACCTCCTCACATCTACACCTACAACAATGTACTTAGAACATATACTGAAGTTCCTGAAGAGACCCCTGGAGAACTTGCAAGAGACCACTCCAATAGGGATCTTCATCCTCACTCAGCAGGGAGCAGTCAGATGAGTCGACATCCCTACCCAATGATTTGGGGCTCTAGAATAAAGAGTGGGGACATGTTAGGGAGATAGTGAGGGATTCCAGGTCTCCTAGGAATGAAAATGGGCCTCCGTCCTGGTGCCTCCCCACCTTAATACTGTCCCAAGTGACTGCCGTACCTGAGGAAGAAGGGAATACCCTATGAATCTGCCAATCAGAACTTAGAATGCCAACTGCAAAAGAATGCAGAAGACTCTTTAGCCTATAGGCCAAGCAGCATAGTTACAATAGAGTCTGGAAATTGACCTGGAACAACCAGCTTTCAGAGAGGCTCATGGAAGATCTGCATGCATAGTAAGACTCAGGTCATACAACTACCAACGGTCCAATCAAAGTGGTCCCATGGAGACGTCTGAGCCATGAGGGAGGTCTCGATTTGGACACTATAAAACAATACCAAGACCATAGCCACATCCTTCCTTTTGCTCTCGCTTTGCTGTGACAATGGGTCTGGTCATCATGGGTGGCATATGTATGACACTCTGTAAGCCTATATCTTGCTGTTTCTTGCTCTATAATTCTATCATTTTCTCCTCAATATACCGCATTTTCGTGCTTGCCTTACTTTGGTGCATCTGGTCATGCTTGTCTTTTTCTTATAAATTTCTAGAACCTCTTTACAAACTAGGCATATTAGCTCTTGTCTGTGTAAATTAGATAAATATCAGTTGTAAATATTGTAAATATTTTTTCCATTTATCATGTTTGTCATTTAAAAAATTATGATGATTATTTTTTTCTTTCGGTCACATGGAAGTTTTTGTTTGTTTGTTTTTAAAGTAGCTGACATTATCTTTATTTTCTTCTTTGGTCTGGATTTTTAGCCACAGTTTAAAAGGTCTGTCCTATCCCCTCAATTATGAAGAAATCTACCTGTGTGTTCTTATTGTCCTTTTATAGCTTTTTTTTTTACATGTGACATTTATTCTGGGTGTTCAGTGTACATTGCATCAATCTCTCCACATCTATTCTCTCCTTTGCTTTTTGCTGAAGTACTTTAAAGCAAATCAATTCCAGATGTCATATCAGTTCATCCTTCAATGCTTCAGTATGCATAGTTAACTAATAGGACTTATTTGTCCACATAACCACCATGTGATTATCATACTTAGCAAAATTAATAATAATGTCTGGATAGTGTCTAATACCCAGGCTAGGTTAAACTTTTCTTAATTATCTTAAAGATGTCTTTTTACAGCTTTGTTTTTTTCATCAGTATGGAAAACAGGTTCCACACATCATGTTTGATTGTTAAGGCTCTTAATTTTGTTTTATTCTACATCCTCCTGCTTTCCCTCTTAAATGTACATAAATTTAAGGAGCAGACAGAGGAGAACCGAAAGAGTGCAGTGTTGCTCTTTGAAACTGGATTTAGAGCCTCCTCAAATTCTTTGGAGAAAGAAAGGGAATTTAAACAAACAAATTACATTTAGCTTTTTTCAAGCATAGTTAATTTCAACAAGACACATAATTCATAAAAAGTAATTTGTTTTTGATAAATCTAAACTTTATGAAATTGGTCCAGGATTCTTCAAATAGTTTTTTGTGAACATACTGATCAGTTCTCATTTTATATACTTATTGCTATATTTGGAATATTTTCTAATAGAAGGACAAAATAATTTCAGGAATGTATCATAATTTGAATACAATATGTACTCAAATGACCCTGGACCAGTGTGGCTGGAGTGTAGTGATCAAATGTAGGAATGACTTGAGATGAGGTCAAAAAAGAGAGGAAGGTGCCAAACCATGCAGGTCTTTCTAGGGCCATTAAGGATTTTCTTTTTTATCCTGAGAACGATGGGAAGTTATTGAAAAGTTTTAATTTTGCAGTTGCATACCTTCAACACAGGAAAATTCTGAATATTTCTATGTGTGATTAACTAGCTCACATACAAGTATACAAGGGAATGTAAGCTGTTTGGCTTACATCAACCAATATGTGAGTCAAAATTGAGTGAATTTTTAAAAACTGAGTAAATTATGTTGTCAAGCCTGGAAACATGGCATTACATTTCTCTCCACATTTCCATCAACTCTCAAAGTTTATGCAGAACGAAAATTGACCTTCTACTTGACATATTCTGGTTTCAAAAGTTTCTATTTAAAAGAAAATAACTTATATTTATGAAAAAAGGAAATTCACATAGTCATTATCTTTTCAGAAGTAACTTCAGTGTCATTCATTTTTATTCTCATTTACCTCACATGCATGTTTTTTCTGTGATGAAAGCTGAAATTTCACTTAATATTCACCAAATGAGATTTAAGGTACTAGCAATACACAAATGGGATGTTAAAATAAAAAATAGATTCCCCCGAATCACAATAACAATGTGCCATTCTTCTGACAGCTATATACAATTTTTCATACTTATATCAATCTCTCAAAATCAACCTTCTTGGAAGGCAAAATACTGTCATATAGAGAAAGTCAAGACTGAAGTCAATTGGAACAGGATCACAAACCCAATTCTACCACATATTTATAGTGTACCTCAGAGTCACAGTCGCTCTGAGACTTTTTTATGTACAAAATGGTTACAATTGTACCTAATGTGCAGAGTTGCTGTGAGGATTGAGTGAAATAGCTTATATAAAGCATCTGACACACAGTAGATGTGCAGTATAATTAGAATATGTTTTTTTCTTTTTAAACAAAATCTCTGGTCTCAAACTCCTGGCTCAAGCAATTCTCCTGCCCCAGCCTCCTGAGTAGCTGGGATTACAGGTATACGCTGCCGGGCCCAGTTTAATTGTTTTATTGTGGCATTTAATACACTACTAATGGTACATTTGGGGAATTTGAGATGTATTAGCATTTCTTAGTATATGTATTAACAGTTAGCTGATAATATTTCATTGATAATTGATGTATTTTGTCAATCATATATCTTGCTGATTATCACTCATGAATAGTGTTTGAGGGATCGTTGCTTTTACTCTTTATGCTCCTTGTGCATCCACTTATAGTTTTATAAGTTAGGCAATTAACATTACTAGACGAAGTGATTATGTGTGATCTTGCTTCACTTTCTTAATATATTCAGCTATTTTTTCTGTTATACATTTATTTTCTTACCAGAAAAGTAATATAACTAAGTGATTTTCTTTTCCCAAGCCACATCATCATGTTTTGAGCTATATTAACAATCATCAAATAATATTTCTATGACTTTGGATGCACTTGCTTTAGAAGTATCTAGTAAGCTCTCCACTTTACTCTACTCATGGACCCAGTGCATCACAAATATTTAGGGAGCATCTCTCAGATGCTGTGTGAGCCAATCCTTTTGGCTATTACATGATGCCTCCCCTTTTCTTCCTTTCCTGGCTGTAGTAATGTTACAGCAAGTGTTGCAGCAGGTGGTCCTGAGGACAAACCGAGAGGCACATGGAGAGTTGGAGAATCAAAGTTTATTCGTCAGCGGGCTCAGAGAGGTCTCACCACCAAATTCTGAGCCCCGTCTACCCAATTTTTCCCACTTTTATTAAGTTGGGGTGGTATGAAGGGTGAGGTATCAGGTGCCTAATGCCCACCAGGTAATAGGTTAACTGATGTGTCAGGTAATAGGTTAGTATTATGTTGATGTGCCAGGTAATAGGTTTAGCGTTATGCTGATGCAGGTCTTCTGTGAGGGGTGGGCCTCTCAGGTGGCTGATGCACCGCCAAGTAATAGATGGGGGTTTTCTTTATCAATACACTATTGGAGGGACTGCAAAAAAAGTGAGTTTTTATACATGAGCTAGGTCAGTAACAAGTCCAGCTGACTGATATATAATTATTCTGTAATTATAATGACCGTTTCTAATGAAGCTGATCCATTTTCATTAAACTCATCTTGAGTTAATTTTTTTTTTTTTTTTTTTTTTATTTCAGCATAATATGAGGGTACAGATGCC
>CAUYSK010111236.1:0-57864 GCA_963575035.1 Avahi laniger
AGGCATTCGAATGGGAACAGAAGAGATCAAACTCTCACTATTTGCTGATGATATGATACTATATCTAGAGAACCCCAAGGATTCAACCAAGAGGCTACTGGAACTTATAAATGAATTCAGTAAAGTTTCAGGATTCAAAATCAATACACACAAATCAGAGGCTTTCATATACGCCAACAGCAGTCATACCGAGAACCAAATCAAAGATTCAATCCCCTTCACAATAGCATCAAAGAAAATAGAGTACCTAGGAATATATTTAACTAAGGAGGTAAAAGACCTCTACAGGGAGAACTATGAGACACTGAGGAAGAAAATAGCAGAAGATGTAAACAGATGGAAAACCATACCATGCTCGTGAGTTGGCAGAATCAACATTGTTAAAATGACTATACTACCCAAAGTGATCTACAGATTCAATGCAATCCCTATTAAAATACCAGCATCATTCTTCACAGATGTAGAAAAATTAATTTTACTCTTCGTATGGAACCAGAGAAGACCCCGCATAGCAAAAACAATTCTAGGTAATAAAAACAAAATGGGAGGCATCAATCTATGAGACTTCAAACTCTATTACAAAGCTGTAATATTAAAATCAGCTTTTCTTATAATTATTGGGAAGGGTTTGTGAAGGGAAAGTTTGCTGTTAATTCTTCTTTAAGCATTTGATAGAATTTACCAGTGAAGATATTTGGGACTAGGCTCTTCTTTGTAAGAAGTTTTAGAATTACTAATCAGTCTCTCTTCTTGTTATAAGTCTATGCAAATTTTCTGTTTATTATTAATTCAGATTTAGTAGCTGGTATCATTCTAGGAATTTGTTTCATCTAGGTTATCTAATTTTTTGGCATATAGTTATACATAATATTCCCTTAAAATAAATTCTTTTTATTTCTGTAAAGTTGTTGGCGATACTCTTTCATTCCTACTTTTAGTAATTTGAGTCCTCTCTCTTTTTCTCCTGGTCAGTAGAGCTAAAGATCTGTCCATTTTGTTGAATTTTTTTCTTTGTTTTTATTTTACTTATTTGCTGTGATCTTCTGGATGTTGATCTTTTCAAAGAACCAACTTTTTGTTTCATCGATTTTCAAAATGTTTTTCTATACTCTATATCATTAATTTTTGCTCTCATTCATTTTGTCCTTTCTCTGGCTTGTTTTCAGTCTAGTTTGCCCTTCTTTTTCTAGTTTTATATAGTGGAAAGTTAGTGATATGGATTTGAGATTTTTCTTCTTTTTCATATAGGTGCTTTTAAGCACAGATTTTCTCTAAGCAGTGTTTGATCTGCATCTCATATGTTTTGGTATGTTGTGTTTTTGTATTTATTTATCTCAAAGGACTTCAGTCTAATGTTCTCCCAACTCAACTATTTTGGCTGGTGACTCAAAGGACTTTATAATTTTTTTATGATTTATTCTTTGACCCATTTGTTATTTAGGAGTCCATTACATAATTTTCACATATTTGTGAATTTCCTAAAATTATTTCTGGTGTTGATTTCTAATTTAATTCTGTTGTGGTTTAATTCATATTTTATATGAATTAAATTCTTTTAAATATATTAAGTTTTGGGCCAGGCACAGTGGCTCATGCTTGTAATCCCAGCATTTTGGAAGGCCAAAGTTGGAGGATTGCTTGATGCCAGGAGTTCAAGACCAGCCTGGACAGTATAGTGAGACCCCATCTCTAAAAAAAAAAAAAATGAAAAATTAGCTGGGCACAGTGGCACTCATTTGTGGTCCTAGCAACTCAGGAGGCAGAGGCAGAAGGATTGCTGGAGCCCAAAAATTTGAGGTTATGGTGAGCTGTGATTGCACCACTGTACTCCAGCCTGGGCAACAGAATGAGACCCTGTATCAAAAAAAAATATATATATATATAGAAAGAGAGTCTTGTTTTATGACCTAGCATATGTTATCATTGATAGTTTCCCACAGGCGAAAACTATATGTGTGTGTGTGTGTGTGTGTGTGTGTGTGTGTGTACACACATGCATGTAACACACATACATTTTAGATCTAGTTGGTCTATAGGGTCGCTCAAGTCTTTTATATTATTGTTGATTTTCTTCTTATTTGTTCTATCCAGTATTGAAAGCAGGGTATTGAAATCTCCAACTATTATTGTTGAATTTTCTGTTTTTCACTTCATTTCTGTCAGTTTTCAGTTTTATTATACAGTTGTAAATACCTATATAATAGTTATATAGGCCATGTTATTAGGTGTATATATGTTTATAATTATATTTTCCTGATGGATAACCATTGATCATTATAAAACATCCCTCCTTATCTTTAATAATTTTATTATTTTAATGTTTATTTTGTCTGTTATTAGTATAGCCACTCTGTCTTTCTTGTGGTTGCTATTTGTGTGATGTATCTTTTTCTGTTCTTTTTTTTTTGAAACTGTGTTGCACAGGCTAGAGTGCTGTGGCATCATCCTAGCTCACAGCAACCTCAAACTCCTGGGCTCAAGCAATCCTTCTGCCTCAGCCTCCCAAGCAGCTGGGACTACAGGCATGTGCCATCATGCCCGGCTAATTTTTTCTATATATTTTTAGTCGTCCAATTAATTTCTTTCTATTTTTAGTAGAGACGGGATCTCGCTCTTGCTCAGGCTGTCCTCAAACTCCTGACCTCGAGCAATTCACCCCCGTCGGCCTCCCAGAGTGCTAGGATTACAGGCGTGAGCCACCGCACCCGGCAGTTCTGTTCTTTTAATTTCAACCTATTTGCATCTGTAAAACTAAAGTCTTTGTCTCTTGTAGACAGCATATACTTGGGTATTGTTTTTTTAATTCGTTCTGACAATTTCTGCCTTTTGAGTGATTATTTAACCCATTTGTACTTAATGTCATCAATACAGTTAGATTTACATATTCCACTTTGCTTTTTATTTTCTAATTATATCATGAGTACTTTGTTCCTTTACTACTCCTTGGCTAACTCCCTTTTTCTTAAATTGATATTGTGTATCATACATTTTAATTTGTTATTGATTTTTAACTACATTTTCTCCTATTTTTTTAGTGGTTGGTCTAGGCCTTAAAATATACATATTAATATATCAAAACCAACTTAAGATTTATACTAATTTCATTCCAGTAAGATATAAAAATAATACTTTTGAATAGTTTAATTCCCTCCCCTCTTTGTTGTGATAGTATTATTGTATATATTACATATGTATTTGTTACAAACCCAACAATTATACCTTTAGCTAATCTTCTCTCTTTTAAAGAGACTAAGAGAAGGAGAACAAAAATATATTTATAGAAGGCTTATAAAAATATATTAAAAATATATTAACCTTCTTATCATTTTTATTTTTCTTTCTTTTTTCCTGTGGGTCAAGTTACCATCTGATGTCATTTTCTTACTCCAGTGCAGCTGTGTCATAAATGGGGCAGTAAGTTCCCCTTATGGGGTGTTTAAGGATTATTCCAACATGACTGTGGACATTGCACTTGGAGAGATATATGACATTAAAGGATTTGTTATACTTACAGGTCGTGGAGAAGGAGGCATGGCATGGCACACCATGCATGGGGTCATGTGGGAGCAGACTCAACAAAGCAGATAGGGAGATGAGAAAAAGTGGGAACCTGTGGGCAAGTCCCTTTATTAAGGGTCAGAGTGGAGTACACATGCAAAAGGCATGAAGGGATTTTACAGTCTATTTGCATGCACTAGGTCACTGTTAGGGGACAGTAAGAAGGAGAACTTTTTGGAGGGATCAGCCTTATCACAGTGTACCTGGTCATCGGAGCATGATATTCATAGCCTGTTTGTAAGGATTTGGAATCATCAGGAAAACATAAAGTTTTTATAATTAACAGCTACATTCCTACCCTCCTCCTTTTTGTTGTTATTGTCAAATATATTACATTTCTATATGTTATGGTCCAACAATGCAGTTTTTTGAATAATATTTTATGGAATTGGTTTTTAAATCAGTTACAGGAAGATGGGATAAGAAATATTCAATCAGATTGTCTTTTATAATTTCCTACAAAATTACCTTTATTGATGCTGTGACTTTTTTGTGTGTAGATTCAAGTTACTGTTTGGTGTCATTTTCAGCGTGAAGAACTTGCTTTAGTATTTATTGTAAGAGAGGTCTGCTAGCAAGAAATCATCTCAGTTTTTGTTTACCTTGACTATCTCTAGTTCACCTTCATTTTTGAAAGATAGCTTTGTTGGATATAGGATTCTTGGTTGACAATGTTTTTTTTTCTATTGGCACTTTGAACATGTTATCCCACTGCCTTCTGGCCTTCATTGTTTCTGTTGAGAAATTAGCTGTGGTTTTCATCTATGTGATAAGTGTTTTTTCTCTTGCTGCTTTCAAGTTTTTCTCCTAATCTTTGGCTTTCACATTTTGACTGTAATGTGTCTGGATGCAAATCTCTTGTGTTTCTCTGACTTGGAGGTTTTTGAGCTTCTTCAATGTGTAGATTATTGTTTATCATCGAATCTGGGGAGTTTTCAGCCATTATGGCTTACTAATATTTTTTCAACAGTTTTCTCTCTCCTCTCCTTCTAGGATTACCATTCTACATTGGTATAGTTAATGGCGTTTCCAAATTTTTCTGAGGCTCTGTTCATTTTTTTTTCTTCAGATTGCGTAATCTCTATTGATCTATTTTCAAATTTGCTGTTTCTTTATTGTGCCAATTCAAATCTCCTGTTGTGCTTCTTCAATGAATTTTTTTCATTTCAGTTATGGTACTTTTCCAGATTTTCACCTTGGTCATTATTAAAGTTTTTAATATTCTCTATTTGATAAGCAATTATAATCACCCCTTCTTTTAATTCCCTACACATGGTTTCCTTTATTTCTTTGAGCATATCTATAATAGCTGCTTTGAAGGCTTTGCTGAGGAGTTCAACACCTATGCCCTCTTATGGCAGTTTCTATTGCTTGCTTTTTCCCTGCGTGTAAAAGTCAGGGTTTTCTTTTTCTTTGGAGTGGTTTCACCAAGCTCTTCATAGTGCCATTCTGGAATTTCTGCCTTTCTTCTTTTTGGGTCATTTTGTATAACTTATCTGATATAATATCAAATTTATAGAAAAGTTACATAGTACAAGGAATTTCCCATATGATTTTTAGCCATATTCACCAATTTTTCACATTTTGCCTCACTTGCTGATCATTATTATCCTGTATGTTTATATATCTATATGTTCATATTGTTTTATTTTTTGGACTGTTTGACAGTGAGCTAGAGAAATCACACCTGTACTTCCTAAGAACAAGAACATTCTTTTAAGTAACCATAGTTGCAATTATCAAAATCAGGAATTTTTATTTTATTATTATTTTTTAAGTTTCCTAAACAGCATTTTATTTTGTGGCCAATCTTGGAAGTCTGGGTCTTTTAAATGGTGGATTTGTTCCATTTATCATTATTTAATTTACTGATATATATGCATTTATTTCTACCTTTTTGTTATAAATTTTTTTTTTAATTATTATGGGTACATAATAGGTGTATGTCCTTATAGGATACATATGCTATTTTGATAAAGGCATACTGTGAGAATTAATTAAATCAGGGGTATTCATCACCTCAGGCATTTAACATTTCTTTGTGTCAGGACATTCCAATTCCATTGTTTAGTTATAAAATATACCCTAACTTATTGTTGATTATAGTCACTGTTGTGCTATCAAATATTGTTCATTCTAACTATCTAACTACATTTTTACACCTGTTAACCATCCCCACTTTATCTCCCCCTCCCTGCTACCCTTCCCATCCTCTGCTAATTGTCATTCTCCTCTCTGTCTCCATGAGATCAATTGTTTTTAATATTTAGCTCCCACGTATGAATGAGAACATGTGAGATTTGCCTTTCTGTGTTTGGCTTATTTCACTTAACATAATGTTTGTTAAAAGTGATTTTCTCTGGTAGTTGTGTCTTAATTTCTTGCTTTTTTATTTTTTTGTGTATCTGTTGTAGGTTTTTGCTTTGAGATTACCATGAGGTTTGCATTAAAGCATTTTATAACCAATTATTTTAAACATATGACAACTCTTCTTACAAACAAACAAGCAAAGAGAAATCTAACATAAATTCTACTCTTTAACTCCATGCCCCCATTCTTTAGCTTTTTGTTGTTTTCATCCCTATCCATATTTTTATACTCTCTCTCTCTCTCAAACAGCTGTTATTTTTAATAGGTTTGTCTGTCTTCCTACTCAAGATATAAATGGTTTATATGCCGCAATTACAGCCAGGGACTATTCTGTATTTGTGTCCTTACTGTTACCAGTGAGTTGTATATCTTCAGGAAGTTTCTTGTTGTTCATGAATGTCCTTTTCTTTCAGATGGAAGAGCTTCTTTTCACATTTCTTGTAGGCCAGATCTGGTGTTGATGAAATCCCTCAGCTTTTGTTTGTCTGCACCAGTCTTTATTTCTCCTTCACATTCAAAAGATATTTTTGTAGGATATAATATTCTAGGGTTAAGGCTTTTTCATTTAGCACTTTGAATATGTCGTGCCTCTCTCTCCTGGCCTGTAAGGTTTCCACTGAGAAGTCTTCTGCCAGATGCATTGAAGCTTCTTTACATGTTATTCTTCTCTTTTTTCTTGCTTCTCTTAGGACCTTTCCTTTATCCATGACCTGTGGAAGCTTGATGACTAAATGCTTTGAGGCAGCCTTGATTGGGTTAAACCTGTTTTGTGTTCTATGACCGTCTTTTACCCAAATATTGATATCTTTCTCTAAGTTTGGGACGTTCTCTGTTATTATTTCTTTAAGTAAACTTTCTACCTCAATCTCTCTTTCTACCTTCTCTTTACAGCCAATTACTCTTAGATTTGCTCTTTTGAGGCTATTTTCTAGATCTTGTAGGTGTGTTTCATTCTTATTCTTTTTTTCTTTTTTCTCTTCCAACTGTATATTTTCAAATAGCCTGTTTTCAAGCTCACTAATTCTTTCTTCTGCTTGATCAATTCTGCTGTTGAGAGACTCCGACGCATTTCTCAGTTTGTCAGTTGAATTCTTCAGCTCTACAATTTCTGCTTGATTTTTTAAAATTATTTCAATCTCTGTTAAATTTCTCTGACAGGCTTCTGAATTCATTCTGTTTTGTCTTGAAGCTTACTGAGCCTCTTCAGGGCAGCTGTTTTGAATTACTTGTCTGAAATGTCACATATCTCCATCACTCCAGGATTGGTCACTGGTACCTTATTTAGTTCATTTGGTACGGTCACATCTTCCTGGATGTTCTTGATGCTTGTGGATGTTCATTGATGTCTAGGCATTGAAGAGTTAGGTGTTTATTTTAATCTTCACAGTCTGGGCTTGTTTGAACTTGTCCTCCTTGAAAAGGCTTTCCAGATACTCAAAGGGAATTGAGTGGTGTGGTCTAAGTCTCTGGTCATTGCAGCCGTATCAGCACTGGGGACACCCCAAGCTCCTGTGACTCTTGCAGACTCCTGGTGGTACTACTTTGGTGAGCTTGGGTAAGATCCAAGAGAATTCCCTGGATTACCAGGCAAAGTCTCTCACTCCCGTCCCTTACTCTCTGTGCTGGGCTGCTGGAGTTGGGAGAAGAATGACATGGGTACTCCCTTGTGGCCACCAGTGCCAGGTCACACCTGAAGCCAGCCTAGTCTCACCTAAAGCCTGTGGTGACTGTTGCCTGGCTACCTCTAATGTTTATTCAAAGCCCAAGTGCTCTTTAGTCAGCAGGTGATGAATCCTGCCAGGACTGGGTCCTTTCCTTCAAGGCAGTGTGTTTCCTTCTGGCCCAGGGTGGGTCCAGAAATGCCATCCAGGAACTAAGGCCTGGACTCAGGGGCCTCAGGAGTCTGCTTGGTACTTTATTTTACTATGGCTGAGCTGGTACCCAAGTTGCAAAACAAAGTCCTCTGAGCTCTTCCCTTTCCTGTCCTCCAGTGGAAGAAAACTCTCCCTGAGCTGCACTCCCTGGAGTTGGGGGAGGGGTGACACAGGCACTGGCTCGGCCACAGCTGCTGGTGTCTCACTGGGTCATGTGCACCACAGGTCCGCTGGCTCCGACCAGCACAGCCACAGCAATTACCCAAGGACTGACAGCCCCTGTGGCCCAACTGCCTTACGAATTTAGTCCGGGCCCCAGGCTGCTTTTGTCAGCCGGTGATGGGGTTAGCAGGAACTCAGGCTTCTGGACGGATGATTTCCCTCCGGCTGGGCTGGTCAGAATGCTCCCTCCATGGGCACTGGCAGAATTCTGCCCTATGCTGTGTTCCCTCCCCTGTGCCAGGGCGGCCCTGGAATTTCGATTTGAAGCCCCACGATCACTTCACTCTCTCTCTCCTGGGCACACGGGTTCTCTCTCCACTCCCAGTGCTGGCGCCGCACTGCCGGCGGATGGGAGAGGAGTGGCGAAGGCAACGCAAGACCATCTTTTCTGCCCTCTTCAGTGCCTTTTCCTTGACATAATGTTAAAAGCACGTAGTGTGATCGCTCACTTGATTTTTGGTTCTTCTGAAGGTGCTTGCTTTTTTTGTTTTGTTTTTTTTTTTTTTTTTTTATAGACAGAGTCTTGCTTTTGCTCAGGCTGGTCTTGAGCTCCTGAGCTCAAGCGAGCCTCCTGCCTCAGCCTCCCAGAGTACTATGGATTATAGGTGTGAGCCTCTACGCCCGGCCAAGAAGGTGCTTGCTTGTGTGGATGTTGTCACATTAGGTGTTAGTGCAGATGGACGATCGCTGGAGGTTTCTATTCAACTGTCTTGCTCCTCCCTAAAAATCTACTCAAAAATCATAAAGGATACTAATACCCAGCAGCCCCTCTAGTTTGTTGGTTACCTGCGTGTGCTGGGTTCAGCTGTTTGCTCGGCCACTCTCCTAGCCCCTGGTAAGAGAGCAGTGAATATAATAGACATAGAGCTCACCCCATGAAACCCGCAGTTTGGGGAGCAAAGAGATGCTAAGCAAACAGCTCCCAAACAAGTTATTGATGACAATTGGTGGGTGTTGGGAAAGCAGGGTACAGGCTGCTAAGAGAGGCTCCACAGGAGCCCGAACATAGCCTGGCGGTTAGTGTGGAATTAGCCAATCTCTAGGGGTGAACACTAAAGCTTTCATACATAATTATGTGTGCAGATGTATACAGCCAGGGTACAGACACTTTTCTTTGCAACAGCAGTACTATAAGATTGAAACTTTAAAAATATCACATTAAAATCTATTCTCATTGTTCATGTGAACAAACTTTTGTAGAATTTTTCAATAGAAATTGCAAGTAATGATGGAATTCTGCTGTAAGCTACGAAGAGCCTGTGGTCACAGTCAGGGTGGAGAGCGAAGGGGTGGGGCAGCCCCGACATTGAGCCTGTTTTGGTTGCAGGACCCCCCTGGATTGTGTAGGCGTCCAGATACACACTGGTAAGTGCGGTGCACAGCAGAGAGGGCTGGAGGCTCAGCACCCTTGTGAGTTAATTGGGACCCCTGAAGGGGCCTCTCAGGTCCGGATTTAGTTTGAAGAATAAGTTTTCCTTGACTTCATTTGGAGCTGTTCTGACAACAGGGTTGGGCGGGGGAAAAGCAGACCCTGGTTGAGGGAACACTGGATGGCCCGACTTGAACTTTGAGTTCCATTGAGAAGCACTGTCTTCATGTGAGACGCAAAAGGAGTGTTGGGAGAGATTATTTGCAGCGCTGCCTTTCTCACTGTGGTTTTCCTTCTGGCTTTTCCGTGAATTTGACTAGGGGTGGGGAGTGTGTGTCCAGAAGGGCAAGTTACTGGGCCCTGCAGAGAAAACGTGCCGTTGTCACACTGTGGGGTATTTCTAGCGGAAATGTCCACCTGAAGGGGACGGTTCTCTATCTGTGCACTCTGTAGTCTCACAGGGCAGACGTCCTCCGTGACCTTTGAGTGTGTTTTTATCAGTTACCTGGCAGCAGTTTGAGTTCCTCAGGCTGTGGGGATCAGGAAACACTGGGAGTCCAGTGTCGTGTCCTGTGGGTGATAACAGTGACTCTACAGTGAACCATTTGCTCAAGGAGACTGACGCTCACCTGCTGCCAGGGCGTGTCGTTGTGTATACTTGGGTGTGTTTGTGTGTAGACGGGAGCACATGGCAAAGAATGGGCTGGATTGACCGACGGCAGTTCTCAGCTTGTGCCTGCTGTGTGCTGTGTTCTGGGCCCATTTAAATACAGCATTGTTATCCCCGTTTCGTGCGTGAGGCCCAGTGCTGGTAGGTGGTGGGGTGAAGACGCAATCCCAGGGCTGCCTGACATCCACGTCTCGGCTCCTTTTCCTCTGCCCCATATTATTAGTATAAAGAAATTTGGGACATAAAACATGACCAGGTTCTAAAACCTCCCACGTGACATGTGCCCCATTGCTGTCCCTTTATTTGAGGGTGACCTTTGCCTCCATGTGTGAGTCTGCTGGCAGTCTCGACAGTCTGGGGGTGCTCTCTGCATCTGCCTGCCAGGAGGAGGGTGGAAGGACCTACACAGGGGAGACAGGGACCCCTCGGTCCTCCCGTCCTCTGCCCGCTCCCAAACCCTCTGCCCTGAGCGGCTTTCTCGCAGCCACATCCTTCAACCCAGGGAGGAGCAAATCTGAGTCTCCGGGCTGCTCCAGGTTTGGCGGGATGGGGTGCCCTTCTGCACACCCACCCCTGGGGGCTTGTGCACACTTCCACGCACATCCCTGCATGTTCCCGGCACTTCCCAGCAGGGACCCTTTCATTTGCTAGAGGTGACTGGATGTTTTATGGGTAACATCCTGGTTTCTCCAGAGTGTTATCCTTTCCAGGTTAGTTGACACATGGTGGCAGTCTCAAATCCCTTCTTTCAGACTAAGGCCAATGGATGGTCTCCCAGGGTTCCGTCAGCCTCTGAGTCCTGGCCGGACCCTAGGCAGGGCTGCTTGGCAGACCAGAGCCATTTCCGTGGGAGATTCTGTCCTTTGAATTCCCCAGCTTCCCTTGAGCTCCTCTGGGGACAGCTCAGGACCACCCCCTTCACTGGGTCAGCACCTGCAAGGGGCAGGGACCACATTGGTCTCATTTGTCACTGTATCCTGTGCCTCAGAAGCACCTGCCCTTGCTGAGTGCAAAGTCAACGAGAGTATGGAGGCCGGTGTCAGCTTTGCTACCTTGGGCAAGTTAATAAACTGCCTAATATACATTCTCATCTCCAAAAGGGGAATACTCAAAGTTCTTGGGGATTAAACGAGATAATTCAGGTAATATGCTGCATGCTTGATGAGTCATGTGCAGCTGTCGTGGTTAACTGCAGATTCAAGCAGTGGAATGCTCTTGCACTTCTGTTTTCTACCTCAGTGGCAGCCCTAGGAGACAGTACTCAGGGTGATAATTGGTGACTCTTAACCAACCCTCACCATTTTCACACTCCCTCTTGCTCCTTATATTTCCCTTCCCCATTGCTTCTCCCTGGAATGCTCTGGTGGCTGCCCCCTCTCCATCAGTGTCCTTCAGCAAAAGATACCTGGGGATCAGGAGGTCACTGACTGATTCTAACATAGTAGGGGTATTTGAGGGGTGACCTTTTGGAACACCCGGGCCTTTGGATTGGGCCACCAGCCTAGAACCAGTACGACCATTCTGCTGTTTAACAGCATTGTCTGTTACTTTGACAGTGAACAGAGATAATGGAAGCAGTGATGTTCTTTGAAGCCTAAAACAGTGGTAAAGGATTTGAAAAATATTATTTCTGTCCAACCCTCATTTTATATAGAATGATAGCATGATCATGAGTCAAATTTGGTGAGGTTCCAATGAAGAATTTTTGGCAGAGCTGACATTTTTATAAAGCCAAATTGTACGAAAATTGAAAACCGAAGCTAGGGAAGGTTTTTTTTTCAGCTTTTAAGGAATTGGCTGGTAGGGAAGATGGACGTTTTGGCATTGACATTAAAAGAGACCTAAATTGTAGAACCAACTCTGGCACAGACCCACGACTCTTTTCCTCTGTTAAGGATTTCCTTTGTGTTTCTCCCATCATTTCCTATTATGTGCTGTGTACAAGTGGTAAATATGAATTGGGTAATTAAATATTTGAACCTCCATTTTCAAGTGCGAGAATCATAGTAACTACCAGTAAGAAATAACTTTCTAAATAAATAGTGTGTTAGTCCACGTAGGTAGAGTGCACTGTTTAACAGTCAGCTGTAGAAGGCAGAGACATATTCAGCTCAATATTCTGTAGCTGGAATATTGACCAGTAGTTATTTATTCGATTTCCATGAAGAGTCAGAGATTTTTTATTTAGGAAGAAGCCAAATCCAAATGGTTGAAATGATAATAGTGTCTGGGATGATTTGCTTGGAAATAACCTAGTAGGAGTGGGGAAAAAGAAGAAGCAAGATTAGCCATATGTTAAGTGCATTTCATGTTCTCTGCACTTTTGTATCTATTTGAAATTTTCATTAAGTTCAAAAAAGAAACTCAATGCAAATATATGATGGTGCAGCTATATATCAGAATATTATGTAGCCATTAAAACAACACTTAGGAAGAATTTTAATGATGTGGTATGAGTAAGAAAACCAGGAAGCCAAGCTGCCTAATGCAATATACATGTTCATGTACACAAAATATTTGCAAAGAAAAAATACTGGAAGGAGATGAAAACATGACCTGTGGTTAACCTGGGTTGGTGGGGTTATGAGTAGTCTTCATTTTCTGTATTTTCCACACTTTCTATAGTAAATAAGAGAAAAATGTAATTCCCCATAATTTGAGAAAAACTTTTTTGAAAGAAGGGAACCTAATCTGCATGGTGTAAATTAGTGAAGCATTTGTTCCAGGGATCTGTTTTCCATTAAATTGCTCCGGTCAGTGATTAAACGACTGTGCGGTTGCTAACTTGTGTCTGTGCATGTGTGTTTGGCCTGTACTGTCCTGTACTCTGCCCGGGACTCTTCACTGGGGTGTGTGCAGATGAGGTCATGCCGAAAGCAGTCGTCACCACCACTTAACTCATTGGTAACTTCTGCTCAGCGTGTTTCTAAAACATGAATTTCCATCTAATTTCAGTGAGCTGGACATGATTTCCACGAGGGTGATGGACATTAAGCTTCGGGAGGCCGCAGAAGGCCTTGGAGAGGACAGCACAGGTAAGGCTCTGACTCCCCTGGCTCTGGGAAGAGCCCGTGTTTGGTTGTGGGGTAGAGGGAGAAGGGCTGATGGAGCCAGGCCTTTGGGGTTCTCTGTGTGGAGCACGGGGTTCGGGTCCCAGTGTGCTCAGACACCCCCAGGGCCCTCACACTGCGACTGACAGCACATCCAAATTATTTAGGGCCACAGAAGGGCAGTGCTTCTTTGCTTCTCTGTCAATCATGGGGACTTTTAACCTCATTTTCCTCATTCCTGGAGGTAACTGTGTCCCCGTGTTTGGTTGACTTGAAAGCAAAGGGAGAAGGACTAAATGGATTCATTTATCATCTAAAAATGCCAAATGTATCAGTAGGAGGTTGGGCAAAGTACAGGACGGCCTGATTACCCATAAAAATAATTACATCAAAAGCAAGACTTTGATCCCTCTGTTTTATGACTTTTATTCTCCTTCAGGAGACCTTTGTCGTATTCTCTACTGAGCTAAATTCCAGGCCCATGAATCATCATCTCATAATACATTGCTAGAGTTATCCAATTATGTGATTGGTTTACTGTTACCTGAACATAGTGCTATTTACGTCTTGATAGAGTTGTAAAATTGACGTTAAAAAAATTGATCTTCCCACAAGGTACCTTTGCCCTAGATTAGCCATTTATATTCCCCTTATTTTGGTAACAAAGATCTTTAGCTCTCTTGTTTAAAGTCAAATGTCAGTAGTTATTTTCTTTGATATAATTCAGGAGGAACAGCTTCCAATAGTATTAAATCCTAGCTGCTAGCCACTATCTTCAGATACTAATTTCAGCAAAGACTCTATTTCATATATTATAGATAGATTTTTCTTATTATTCTATGTTAGAACCACTTTTCCCCTGTCATATTTCAATGCATACCAAATAAACCCAAATATAAGGTAAGGGTTTTTAGGTTAGCCCAGAGAAAAAATGCACTTTCAAATTTTCTCATATTATGGGACACTAAATTATTACTTATTTTAAACAAGAAAATACTCTTTGAATAAATATTTCATTAGCCTGAAACAACTTCAATAATTGCTAGTTCTGAATATTTACAAAGGTCAACCTGAACAATCAGTGTTAGAAAAGAGACACTAAGTATTCTTTTCTCAAATAGTGAGCTTAAGTTATTCAGACCAACCCTCTCCTACGTAAAATTTAAAATTCTAGATAAGAATATTCTTTAAAAGATTTTTAAAAGTAAGAAATAATGAGGCCAAAATTGAAAGAAAAATGGTAACCCAGAGAGATAAGTTGAGCATAAAATCTACTTTTGCCCTTAAATCATTTACCAGTCTTGGAAATTTTGCATTTCATTCTTACGTCTTCAGGGGTGGAAAGTAAGAGAGAGGATCAGATATAAAAGTACAGGATCTGTACAGGTAGACTGTCTAATAGAAGATGCTCCCTATGATTAGGTGGGAGCCCAAGGAGCTACAAAATCTGAGTAAGTGTGAACCAGGAGTAAACCAACCCTTGTGTAGATTTGTAGCTTGAATTTGCATCACTTGGATAATTCAGAGAACCTCAACCCTTGAACTTGGTTAATAGTGCTATTAGACTGGAAGGAACCCCAGGGACTTTCCAGAAACAAGTAATGTTCTATAAAGGAAGGTGCCTTCTATATAGATTTCAAATTATTAGAGAAAATATTTTCAGTACTATGATAAGCATATAGGCAGTGATAACCGGACATATAAAGCTGCAGGACACCATGAATGAGAACCAGCATGCTATGAGTTGAATTATATCGGCCCAAATTCATATGTTGAAGTCCCCAGCATCTCATGTGACTTTATTTGGAAATTGGATCATTGCAGATGTAATTTGTTAAGATGAGCTCATACTGGGTGGGCTCCTAATCCAATATGAATGGAATCCTTATAGGAAGGGGAAACTTGGAAACAAACGTGCATACAAGGAGAACACTAAACGACCAGAAGTTAGGGGATAGACACGGAACAGATTTCTCCATCACAGCCCTCAGAAGGAACCAACCATGCCCACAACACCTTGACTTCAGCCTCTTACCCTTGAACTGCGAGACAATACATTTCTGTTATGTAAGCCACCCAGTGTGTGGTACTTCGTTACAGCAACACTAGTAAACTAATACCCAGCAGCAACAAGAGAAACAGACACACGAGGCATCATATATCAGAATTATCAAATATATGATATAAAACAACTATGCATACTATGTTTGAAAATAATAAAAAAGTTTCAGATTTTGGAGCTTTTCAGATTTGGGATGCTTGACCTGTATTAATAGCAGTCAAGATAAAATTTAAGGCAAAAAACATAACTAGAAAAGGGCCATTTCATAAAAGTTTCAATTCCCCAGCAAGATAATAATTTTACATTTCTATGCATTAACATAATGTCAAAAGTTGTAAAGTAGAAATGACAACTAAATTAAGATAAGTAAGCAAATCTATAGAGTGGGTTATTTTTAACGTATCTCTCAGTAATTGGTAGAACAAACATATTAAAAAATCGGTAAAGATATAAAGTATTTGGGCGACACAATGAAGATCTTATCCTAATTGACATATATACAACACTGAAGAAAATACATTATTTTCAAACATCCCAGGAACAGTTACAAAAATTGTAATTCATTTGGTAAGCCGTAAAGCAAGTCTCAAGATTTGAATTGATCCAGATCAGAGTACATTATCTGACCACAATGCAATTAAGCTAGAAGTTAATAACAGGAAGATAGTTAGAAAATCCCCAACTGCTTAGAAATGAAGACATACTCTCCTAAATAACCCATAGGTCTAAGAAGGTATTATAATGGAAATCAGAAAATATTTTCAGCCGAACCGTAATGGAAATACTATATTTCACAACATGTAGATGCAGCTAAAACAGATTTAGAGGGAAATGTATTGCTTTAAATATACATATTATAAAAACAGAAAGTCTAAAAATTAATAAGCTAAGTGTTCCTCTCAAGAAGTTTTTTAAAAAATAGCAAAGTAAATCTGAGGAAAGTAGGAAGGAGGAAAGAATAAAGATAAGAACAGAAATTAAGACAATGTAAAGTAAACATTCAATAGAGAGAATTAACAAAGCCAAACTTTTTAAAGGCAAAGAAAAAAGAGGAGGCACAAATAATTAACATAAGGGATGAGAAAGGAGGTATCACCACAGATGTTACAAATGCTAGAACAATAAAAGGATATTATTAATAACTGCCAATAAATTTGAAGATTTGGAAAAAGAAAAGTTTATAGAAAAAGTGTTCTGCAATAAAATAGATTCAAGAAATAGAAAACTGACTACTCCTGTAATCATTAAAGAAATTGAACTGCAAAGCCTCCCAGGAAAAGAAATGTAACAGGAACAATGGATGGCTGACTAACCCTTGCCAATGGAACAAACAGCACAATGATTATGCTCTGGGTCTTTGTAGCCACACTTTTACCCGCACAATTAATGCTGTAAGCAGTATCTTTGACTGTCAAGATACTGAGGCTGTGTATTTATTCAGGCCTTCAGGGATGCGTGCTGATATGTTTTCTGGGCAAAAGCCAGATGGTGTCCTGACCAAGTGCAGAAAACTAAGAGTCTTCCAAAATAGTAAATGCCCCCATAATATCCTGAAATTTGAAAAAAGAAAATAAATAAATTTAAAAAAATAGTAAATGCTCATTGAGAACCATCTGTTAACATAAACATTTTGTGATTATAAAAGTAAGAAAACTTCCACTAGAAGTTAAGAAATCTTCGCTGTAGAACTAACTTTCCTTTGGAGAGGGATTCACTCCACCTAAAATGATGTAGGAACTCGTACTAGAGTAATCCTAAGTAATTCTCCATATGAGACCACCATCGTGCAAACTTTGCAAGGGGGCATTAATATAAACATAATAGAAAGATCTTATTTTTTCCTAAAGAAATTCAATTTTTTACATTATTTACTTATAAAACTAATAATTAAAAATTTCTTTAATAAACTTTCAGGGTGTATTAGACAGCATCCTGAATCTAGGCTTCCTTTTACTGTCAGTTCTCATAAATATTCTGAAGGAGAGGAATGAAGTTTGCTGAACTGCTAATGTGAAATCAGGGGATCCTGGGTGTGATAGAATTTGTGGGTGAAGATGACACTAGAGAAGCAATCACAAACTGTTAAAAAGTGTTGTAAATTCTAACGGTCAGTCTGCGAAGCATGGCAGAGTTAGGCTCAGCCTGGCCACACCCTCCCACCCCGGGGATGACCACTGCCGGCTAACTTTTCTCAACAAGAGTTGTTAGCTTGTCATGCATTAGTGTCCCAGTGAGCCACCTCTTGCCCACGAGGACAATCCTCTGATTGTCCTTGGTGCTATGTCCATGCTAGGTGAAGTATTTGAGAATTATTTTTTAAAATAATCTGGGTAGTCGCACAGCCTTTGCCCCATCAGGACTTTTATTTTTCACGATGTATGTTTTAGACATTAAAACTTGATTTCACGTGAGAGGAAAGTTGCTTGTTTTGATTCTATGATCATGCTCCAAAGTGTTCACGGCTCATATATTTAAATATCCTAGATAAACAGAAATCTAGATTTGATTTCAGGCATGCAAAACTGGTATACCATGTACTTCCGTATAGAAAACGGAGTTTTCAGAAGCAAATGACTCATGCATGAGTAGAACTCTTGCATTCTTTCCTTTATGTGCACATTTCACACATGCACATAAACATGTGCCCTTGCTTATTTATTTGGTGTTTTTAAAAATCTGTACAGGAAAGAAAAAATCGAAATTCAAAACCTTTAAGAAGTTCTTTGGGAAGAAGAAGAGAAAGGAATCTCCTTCGTCCACAGGAAGTAGCACCTGGAAACAAAGTCAAGCGAGGACTGAGGTCATTGCCATCGAGTCAGGGCCGGTGGGCTATGACTCCGAGGATGAGCTGGAGTAAGTTGCCTTTTACATCCCTCGAGCTCGTGTGCTCCAACAGGAAGCGGGCGGTGTCTGGGCACAGGAGAACCCGAATACTCCACTTCATTAGCACGGTCACTTGCTGGGTTCTGAGCCTCCTTTCCTCCTGGGCAATTCCGTTAGAAGTCCTTCCATACAAGTTGTGTTTTCTGTCTTTTCAAACATAGGGTTGTAGAAAGTTGGGGGGAAACATGAGTAGGTACCTGCTGTGTGCTGGGCGCTGTATGTATTTTAAGTCCACAATAATTGTGGGAGAGGAAGTACTATGTACCATTTTACAAATGAGCAAAATATGCTTTAGAGAAAATTTGGAATTTGCCCAACTTCCTACAGCTGAAAGTGACAGGCAGGATTAGGATGTAGGCCCTGGTTTAATTTGACTCAAAACTCTTTTGAGGACCTGGATACTATACTAGAAAAATACATTTCTCTAAACTTGAACGTTGAGCAATCTAATAAGATTTTCACTAGATAGCGAAAGAGGAGGAAAAAAAGACTTCTTGCTCTTCAGTCTTAGAAAAATCACCCAAAAATATCATTAGGAAGAACAGACCCAATAGGTATGAAAATCTGGGGAGATCTAGTGAAGAAATCCTTATTTTTGTAACTTGCATGTCATCAAAATATAGTTACAATACATATGCTCCAGTTATACCAGCAGTTATTTCTGTGCCGTTGCTATGCCAGCTTCTACGTTCTTTTAAACAACATTGGCCCTTTAATTTGAGGACAAAACTCTTCAGAAAGCATAATATCCTTCGGGTTTGGGGAGCAGACCGGGCTGAGATGGGGTCCCACGCCTTAGCACCCAACAATGGTGTCCTGTCCCCTTCCCAGCCTGCTCGCCAGTTTTTAAAGGAGTAGCAATTATAGTGGCCACTTGGTGGCACCAAATGACTGAAGAGGAAATTGGATTTTTTTTTCCCAGTTTTTTTGTTTCGTTTTGAGTTTTGTGTGTGTGTGTGCGCGTGCGTGCGTGCATACGCATGTGCGTGCTAGCGGGGAGCCTGATAGACTCGCATTGTACCTTGTGAAGCGTGGAAGGGATGTAGACCATGCATGCATTTTCTAGGCAATGCACTCTGAACCCTTGGGGAGCGGGATGTTATTGTAATAATATTACTAATTATTAAATGCCATCACTTAATAAATGCCCCATGGAAGATATAGCACCCACCCCACCCATCCCATCTCTTGACTACAGCACACAGTTCTGGTGTTGGGGAGACAGACCTGGGAGTGGCCCCTCCAACCACGGGCAGGAGCCCAGCTGGAGGGGTGAGCTAGGGTTAAGTGACCTGTTCACTTCTCCACGTCTTCTCTTCATAGGAGCCCACAGAAACAGGGGGACAGTGTCCTGTTTATCTTTGCATTCCCAGCACCTAGCAGGGAGCTGGCCCTCAGTGACTAGGAGCAGTCTGCCGGGGTTGATGCTAGGCAGGCAAGATTGGGGGTGGGGTATGGTGAGGCCCGGGAAGTGCAAATGACATTTTTAGAGGGTAGTCCAGAGCAAGAAGCGAGATGGTCGAGGGTACTCTTGGCCCCTGCATAAGTCTGTGGCAACTTCTCATCCATCAAAACAGCTCTAGTCGCTAAAGCATGTTAGTGCTGCCAAACCACATGGGACCCTGTGAGTTGAAAAGGTGATGCCCATTTATCTTGTCTGTGTCCATGCGACTGTGCTTCTTAAGTCCCTTAAACTGTAAGCTTCCCTCCACCCTCCTCCCTTTGTTTCATGTCATTAATCTGATGGAGGAGCAGGGCCGTTTGCCCTGCAGAATGTCCCACATTCTGAATTTGCTTTCTCTTGGTTTGATAACCCTTTCCTGTATTCCCTCGAGTCCTCGTAAACTGTGAGATGGAGCTAGAGGTTGGATTAGGTTTAGGTTCAGGGTGGTGCTGGTGTTGTCACGTCGCATCACACTTTCCAGCAGTGGGTTCAGGGTGTCATTGCTATCCCTGCCCCAACCTTCATCAGCTGCTTGGTTACTCTGAGATGCGATCTGCGATCTGCGCAGGAAAGTCAAGGTAATGCTTGGTTCTCCTTTTATTGATCCACCCTCAGAGTAATGACCTGGTACCCTAGCAACTTCTGGTAGTGACCAATGAGTTTTGTTTTCTCTTTTCTTTTCCCCCCTTCAGGTATCATTGTGAATACACTGATTTTTATATGTTTGATTTGCTTTAATCCATGACAGTCTATATTCACTTTAATGTTCAAATTTCACTTGACCGGCCTTTAAAAAAAATGTTCAAATTGTTCCATTTTAGGCTATTGAGAGTCATTTCAGATTAGCTCCTGGGTTCTTTTGATGTGACTCCATTCATCTTTGAAAGCTTCCTTGCTTTCTTGCACAATGGGAAATCTTAGGTTTATTTTGCACATTTCCTGCCCCAGACCTGGAATCAGCGCTTTCTTCACAAGGCCCTGGTTCCTTCCTTGTCGTGTGAAATGGTTTTTAGAGAGCACAGTCTGGCTGCCAGGTGATGATTGCTAGTTGCCTGCCATTGGTCTATATCCTAGACCTTTCCAGGATATAGCTAGGAAATATGTTTTATTTCCCAAGAGAAAAACAAATCATTAATTCATTAATTCCCTGATATTTCAATTAAAGTTTAATAAGGCAACATTTTTACTTCTTTGATTCTTTGTGTTCTCTTCTCTCTTACATGGAAACCTTGGCTCCTTATCATGATAACAAAATTACTTATTTATCCTATCATATATTTATAATAATTTCACTATCCCCTTTCCTACACAGAAGTTATACACTATAAACATTGTTTTGCACTGTCTTTTAATCAGTGTTACTACTAAGAAGACTACAGAGTGTAATTTGATATCTTTGCTATTTTTATCACTGTTACTACTAATGTTACAACTGGTACTACTGAGTGCAGTTTGGTATCTTTGGAGTTTTTGTTGTTGTTCTTAGAATTTATGCTATTCTGGAAGTAGAGTCAAAGTCACTTGAAATCATTCTTTCCTCTGCGTGATCATGCCTACAATCTCATATAGAATTAGGTTTGTTTGTTTCTGTTTTCTAGTTTTAGAGATTGTTTCATTTCCCATTTCGTTTGATTTTATCTTTTAATTATGTAAAACATTTACAGAGTTTCAAAGATAAAATTGTAAATGCAGGTACCTTTGTACCCTGTATCCATATCTAGTTTTTTCTGTCCCCCAAAGGAAACTAATTTTATTCATTTGTTATTTATCCTTCTATTTTTATTCTTAGGAATATAAGCAAACACACGTGTGTATATTCATGTATCTATTCATACTCCTTTTTCCCACACAGAGCAAACACACCATGAAGGCTGTTCTGCACCATTTGTTATTTTTTTCCTTAGTGTAATCTGGCAATGCCTGTGTACAGTGTATCGATACCTTCCTCACCCATTCGGTCAGCCGCAGAGTCCTGCATTATAGGACATTCCATATTTTATTCAGTTAGACACCAACTGTGGGACATTTGGGTTGGTTTCCATCTTTTGCTTTTATAAATATCGCTGTATCGAATGGCCTTGTGCCTGTGGCGTTTTGCGTTCTTGCCAGTGTATTTTTCTGGAGGCCTCTTCGTGCTCTGCTCCTAGCGACACCCAGAATGAGGTGGGTAGGCAGTGGTTGTGGTTTCCAGAGGGTGTGGCCGAAAATGTCCACTGTGGGAGGGGACTCCAGGTGCATGTGTGACCTTGGGGTTAAGAGCTACCCTTGGCAGGGAGGGCCTGGCTCTTTCACTTGGCTCCATTCCCTCCCAGAAATGCGAGGACACACCCTTCTGGGAGCCATGCCTTACTGTCGCAGCCTTGGAAGGATTTTAAGGACAAGGGAGCATCATTAACCGACGCCATTCGATCTGCAGTGGGGCAGGGCCACACCTCAGAAACCCAGTGCCCCGCAGCAGACAGGATGCCTGGGGAGGGCCGCAGGACGGGGGTGGGGCTGGTGCACGCAAGATGCCGTCTGCGCAGAGCCAGGCTTTCCTTCCCTCGTGATCCAGGCCTCAATCATCTCCTTCCACCTATTGTTCAGGCAGCCACCGCTGCTAGGAAAATCTGATGGCTAATTCCCACATCCTCTCAGGACATTTTGTGAATGTCCTGTGGGTTCAGTTCCAAATCAGATCCTTGAGCTCAGAGCTGGGGAAGGGGCTGGGGTGGTGATGACAGAAGGGCCTGCCATGTCTGCTCCAGGACCTAGGCACAGAGGTAGGGTTGCACGGACGGTGCCAGGTAATAAACAGAGGCCACGGCTTTGCAGATCTGTAGCTCTCATTTCAAACCAGCCATGGATGTGTGTTTTGGACCGTCTTGTGAGGCAGGCAGGCCCTCAGCCTGCTGTGCAAACACAGCCTCCAGCCCACCGAGGAGCTGCGTGTTTGCCCACAAGGCATGGTCTCCCCCTCCCTGGGCATCCACGACAGGCTTCCTCAGGTCCGGACTCTGCCAGCCTTCCCTCTCTGCAGGCCTGCTGTCTTGGACCTCACACCTCGCCAGACCTTGGTTTTTCCATTAATAAAAAGAACTAAAGAGTTCACACAACCTTTAGATCTCTTAGGAAAATTCCTACCTGTACAATGCTCCTGATATTTGACTGTGGCATTGGACAGTGTGGGGCTAAACTGAAGTCAGGGGCAACCAACAAGCAAACGCAACGGAGGGTGTGTTATATGATGTGCTGTTAACCCACCTCCCCCTTTCTCATTCCGAGTCCCCCTGGGGCCGGGAAGAGGCGGAGGTGGGCAGAATCTCACAGCAGCTCTTTCATCCTAGGGAGTCGAGGGGCACGCTGGGTAGCCGGGCCCTCTCACATGACAGTATTTTCATTCCTGAGTCCGGACAGGACCCTGCTCGGCCTGTGCGAGTGTTTTCCCAAGAAAATGTGTGTGATCGGATTAAAGCTCTGCAGGTAAACCTCTCCTCCACTGTCACTTGGTATGTCTGTCAAATATCAATTGAGAAGTGTTTGAATGATTCCTGCTCGGTTTATTTGATATACTGTGAAGTAGAATTGCACACATGCCATAACCCTCCCAAGACACATCAAATGAGTTACAACCGGGTCTTGACTCATTCTTCGATGAATGAGCAAGAGATAGCAGCCAGGGAGCTGGTGCGGGTGTGCGTTCAGTTCAGTTCTCTGTGCCATGCAAGGGTGTCCAAGACATTTCCTGAATGAATGAATTGGATCAAGAGGATTTGTTGATAAATGATAAATGTTGTTGATAAAAATAAGAACAAGTGTTCTTTATTCCAATCTAGTTAAAAATACAGTGTAATGTGAAAATGGGGCCGCCGCCTCCTGCAGGGGTGCTTCCTGCCAAGCGGGGAGAAGATGCTGGCATGAGCTCTGAGGATGATGGGCTGCCCAGGAGCCCCCCGGAGATGTCCCTGCTGCACGACGTGGGTCCTGGCACAACCATAAAGGCAAGTGCAGCCTATCCCACTGCAGGTCACACCAGCCTCTGCCATGGAGGGCACCAGAGCTCGGGGGACCCTTGTATGTCCCCCTAAGATCTCCATGGGTGGGTGAGGCCGTGCACCCTGCGGCAGGCCAGGTCACTGGCACCTACGGTCAGCCCCTATGCTGTATTTATTTTCCATTCTTGGGGCAGACATACAGGTCTGGTTAGGAGATGTGGTTTTGGTAACATTTTTTGTGATGGTGACAGGTCTGATACAATCGACCCCATACCTAGTCTTTCCTGTCTGAGCAGATGGCCAGAGCCACAGCCCATTTCACAGAAGGGAGAAGGGAAACACCTTTGTGTCTGTCTTCCGTTGTCATGATGATCGGCCGCAGGGAGAAGGGAGTAGCAGACATATAACACTTAATCTAGGCCCTCAAGTCTGAGTCTTATGACCATGAGAACATGGTGGTTTAGGGGTAGTAATGTGAGGTATGTTGCTGGCAAACAGGGCAGCGGGGAGGGGTTGACAAGCAGGAGAGGAGTTTATGACCTCAGCGGGGTGGGGCGGAGGAACATACCACCTTGGTAGACTCCAGAGGAGGAGGCTGAGGAATCGAGCTCTGTTTCACGTAAAACAACATAGCTCGTGGTGCTGCCAACTTTTAAAAGTTTTATTTTATTGTGGCAAGAATACTTAGCACCCATATAAGGTAATTGTACATAAATGATAAAAATAGATTATTATTTTTCCCATGTGGACAAGTCTTGCTGTGGGGGTGGATAGAGTTGGAGTTATC
The DNA here is from genome assembly GCA_963575035.1 of Avahi laniger. NCBI lineage: Eukaryota > Metazoa > Chordata > Mammalia > Primates > Indriidae > Avahi > Avahi laniger. The sequence continues at coordinate 24,264 of CAUYSK010111236.1, forward strand.
TGAGTTATGCTGACGCTTGAAATACAAATAAAGGCCAGAGTTTATTTTTTATAGCCACATACCTGCCCCGTCCATCTTTGGAACGCTGTCACCTCTGGCCCGGGCGAGGGGTGTTTGCAGGGAAGTGGGGGGTTCACTGTGAGCCACCGCCTTGCGGATCCTGTGCTGCCCTGAATTATAGTCAACAGCCACTTCAACTGGGGCGCCTAGAAGCCTCGCCAGATCTGACTTTTGTGCGTAGGTGTGGGTTCCAGAGAGTCACTGATGAACAGGCAGAAGGAGGACTGTGATCTGGCTGACTTTAAGTAGGCCCCAGGCTTGGGGGGCTCACACGAAGCTGGCTAGAGAATTATTCCCTCCAAAATTCTGTTGCAGGTTGAACCTGTCCTTCCTCACTCCAGGAGCCGGGTCTGAAGGCAGTGGGCTACCCATGCCTGCTGTCCAGCCTCGAGGAGAAGGGAGGGAGGATGGGAAGGACGGTGTAGCCTGTTTCCTAAACTCCACCGAGCTGACCTTGCACCCCTTAACACCTTGAAATACTCAGGTGTGCCGTTTCAGCATCCCCTTCTTCGGAGCAGATATGACTTGTGTATTTCTGGGCCACATGGTAGGGAGATGTCTGTTGGGAGCTGCCTTGTTACTCAGTGTTGACTGACGCTGCCTCCTCCCATCCCACAGATCCCTGCTTCTCACAGCATCCTGTTCTCTGCCTTTAGCCAGAACAGGCAGGAAGAACAGATAGTTTCTAACCCTGTTCATCATTAAAGAGCAAGCCCAGCTCAACCCGCACAGCACCGGGATGCACAAATTCCGCTCACGTTGGGCCAGGGCTGACCTTGTCTTTCGTGGCTTCCCTCCTGTGGTTACTTCATTTTTTAAAAAATGTTCTGAGATTTTATCAATTGTTAGATAATGTGAACAATCCACTAGCTTCATAGGAAACCAAACTGTGGGTCTTTGAGACTTAAAAAAAAAAGGTAATCTTTATCATTGTGGTTTTGAAGAAACAGTGATCACATTTTGAAGCCTCAAAGTTTTTTGTGCACAGTTGGCTGTTTGAGAGGGAAAAACAGTACACCCTTTAAGATGTGCTTATATAACACATGGCATTTGATATAAGGACAACTTAAATCCCAAAAGGATGGGATTACGGGCTGTTTAATTTTTTTCTGTGTGACGCCTTACACAGGCCTACATACTTGACAGAGAAACTTCAGGTTATTGTGAAAAAAAAGTCTTTAGTAGCAAGTATTTGATGATACAGCCAAGGTGACATTTCCTGGCAAAATAAGGTTTTCAGGAAATATGTGGAATTTTTTTTTCAAACTTCATTACCACATAACTACTGACGAAACTTTACCTGGTGATTTTCAAGGTAAAATTCCATCTCTCCGGTCATATTCTAGATTTCCTGCTTAATAGGAAATACTGGGTAGAAGGTGATAAACAAGTCTGTCTTGCTCCTGGGATGAGGGAAGGGAAGGTGGTGGAGAGACACAGCTCTGGTGACAAAGGGACAAATACACACCCCAACACTATGGAGCGAGGCCCTGGGCAGGTTTGTCACCTCTTGGAATCTGTCCTCAGAGGGTTTGGGGGAGGATAAATGAGATCAGGTAGATCAGTCCCTGCCCTTCCCAGCAGGGCCAGTGGGCTTCTCAGCACTACCCACGACAGCCGCCGCCCCTGCTTCTTGTCTGATGGCCCTGCCTACCTGTGCCTCCCTCGGCTCCTCCTTGGTGACCAAGCCCCTCTTTTTGAGGACAAACACTGTAAAGCAGCTGTCACCCAGGATCACCCCAGAAACAGCTTCTGAACCCCAGGCCATTTCCTCAAATCCATTGAGCCACATTCCCCCAACAAAAGGCCATGCATTAGACTTAAATTCTCTGCTTCTAGAATCATCCAGAAGCACAGATTTCAGGAAAAATTGGGTGACTAGGAGCAAGCGAAGCAGCTGTGAATGCTCTCTGAATGCTGCCAGCCCGCTCACGAAGACGTAAGCCAGCTTCCCGGCCCTGCCCTCCTCCCCAGACCCCACCCCACGCCACGTAATCACATCACTGAGCAGAGACAGAACTGGTGATTCTCCTTGGTCTTGAAGGCATGAGTCTTTCTAGGCCCCCAGAGCTCTCAGAGGAACAGCGGAGACCGAGGTGAGGGTTCTGAGGACAGAGGAGCTGAGTTCCCTTGGGGCAGGGATTGGGAGGTGATCAGCCAAGACAGCTAGCACAGGGTTTGCACATGGGACAGGGGTCACAGCAGTTAAGCTCCATGCCAAGGGCCCCCAACCTAGGAGCCAGAGTGGGCCTGAGCCCAAGACCCTATGCCCAGGCAGTATGAACATGGGTGACCCACACAGAGGAGGAGCAGGGGCTGCTTTTCCTTTGTTGCCTTCAAGGTACTGGATTTATAAAGGGGACCGAAAGCCCATGTTGTCACAAATGATGTAATCATTCTCATCCGTAAATCACTGCATTTGTGAAGTGCTTCATCTTGTCTGTTCTCACGGGTCCTAGGCAGTGAGAAAAAAATTTTTCCAAATGTTTGGACATTGTTCCCCTAGACTAGAGAGACTGCATGATTTTTGAAATATACACATTCTGTTTGTGACCTTTAAGGAAGATTGTCTGGGAAAGGTATTGATCTCCCAATCTAAAGCGACTTCCTGCGTCATCATCAACTATGACAGTAGAAGTCAAAGCCACAGGCACAGACGTAGTTGCGGCCAGGAGTCGTGTGGTTTATTTTTAACATAATTTTTCTTGCTTTTATTCCTGTAAGTATCTGAGTAGCTAGAAGAGAGCTAAAATAGATTATGTCTACTTCTTACTCATTCTCCCTCTTTTTAGTGATTGTATCCTACCAGTTTAGGGATAAACATATACTTTCATTAGAAAATATGAGGGATCTTTATGTGAACAGGGAAAATAAGTTCTTCTCTGAGGTTGTTCCTTTGCAGGGACAGTACAGTCCCTGTGTTGGAGCTCGACTCTGCACTAGTGTCATCCTTCTGGCACCCCATCCAGTTTAGCAAAGGCTACTGGGCACCTGTGTGTGAGGTTCCCGGTTTGTAGAAAAGAAATAGCTGTCAGGGACAGCACATGTGAGGGGACTGTTTTCACGAGGGCTTACTGAACCAGCAGGTAATAAACAAAATTATGTTCTTCAATTGAAATCTAAACTTAATGCTAATATTGAGTGCCATGCGCAAATAGAAAGTTTCGTTTGTTGTTTGCGTGTTTAGAGATCGCAGAGTTGTACCGAAAGCCCAGCACCTCCCGGGTTCTCCCTCTGCACCTTGGCCCTCATCTGGGCTGAACGTGCTCACGGGGGCTGCAGGCTCTATCCTGATGTGTGTCTTTGTAGGAGAGCCCACTTAGACCTCACTCGCTGGAGCTTGCCAAGTTCAGTGGGCAGGTATCTTAGGGTGTGGCCCTCATTCTTCCGTGTGACTGCCAGCATCACCTTTCTCCCTTTACTCCCCAGCGACATGATTGCTCTTTGCTGATGGTTACTTCTTCCCTGCTGGGGTATAAACTAGTAAAATATCTATAACTTAACAGATGGTAACTTAAAGCCAGAGTTCTCCAAGAGGTCACATGAGGATACAAAGACCTTCAGCAAGGGACCAGTGCAGCTCCTGAGATGGAATGTGGGGTGGTGGGCTTGGTACATCCTGGGCCCCAGCCCCTAAAATGACACCTCCGGGCCTCCCTCTATGCTTGCAGAGACATGACCAGGCGACTCTGCCCTTGGACAGGTCGGATTGGTCTGTTTCATCAGAGAAGGTTCTTCTGGCTGCAGCGCCTGTGCTGGCTGCTGCAGGAGGACGGAGGCAGAGCCATCCTGCCGCGGGAGCCTGAGATGCAGGTTCTCTGCATGGCCTTGGAAAGGAGTGGCAGGCGTCCAGGGCGTGGCCCAGCACTTAAAACTCCCAGCCATTTACCCTCCTCAGGGAGTGTCCTATGTGGACCCTGGTGAGAGCCAAATTGGAAGTGTTTCCGCACATGTAAAGCCCAGGGACAGCGAGGGAGGACGGTGAAAGGAGAGAGCGGTTATGTTGGCTGTACCTGTTTCACATCGTGAAGTTAATGCCTGGTGTGTTCGTTTCTTGTCTCGTGAAGGTCTCTTTAGTGTCCTCATCCCGGCCATTGTCTCCAGACCACGCAAGTGACACCACTGCCTCGCCGCGGAACTCAGATGGCAGCCTGGCGCCTGTGGCTGACTTCAGTCATCCTGCGGGATCCTCCTCCTGCCTGGACAACTCCGCAGCGAAGCACAAGCTCCTGGTGAAGCCCCGCAACCAGCGGTCGAGTAAACTGAGGCGGCTGTCGTCGGTAATTGGGTTTTGTTCTCCATGCAGAGGCAGGCCGTACAGGCTCAGCACCCCCACCCCATCCTCCTCTGTCCCCCACAGAGTCTCATGACCCCTCTGAGTACCCCCAGTTGAGGGGACCACACTGCTGGAGTTGGAGTTGCTCATCTTTTTCAACATGAATCAGATGTATCTCTCCCTTGTGGAAACACTCCATTTATTCATTTATTCCTTCCTTCCTTCCTCTCGCACTTTCCAAGAACCTGCTATGCATCGTATGCCGGTGGCCTTCCCATTGCACTCAGCGTACAGTCCGCACCCCAGGCCTGCTCACAGGCTAATGTCCTCTGTCCTTCCCTCATGACACAATTGTGGGGTGTTGATGAAGTAGCCAGGACAAAATAGGTGCTTCAGTTGAAGGCAGTGGGCTGGTGCCTCTCAGGATTTCAGGGGCTCCCTGGCCCCCTCTTAGGGGTCAAGGTGCTTTCAGATGCTCCCAACTCCTCAAGGGTGGGAAAGAGTGGCCAAGCTGCACCCTCTGCTGCCTTCTGCTGGTGGAGCATCCCAGAGGTATTGGGCAGAGCCCAACAATCACTCAGACCAAGCATCTGGCACAGCGCTGGGGCCTTGATTTGACCTGAGTAGGTCTGACCTGTCTACCTCTTAGACTTCTCTTACCCTCTTTCTTAATCAGCACTTTGGCCCCCTTTCTGCTTCTGGAGCTCCCCAGGCTGTCTCTGGCCTTGGGCCTTGGGACTGCTGTATCCCCTGCCCAGATGCTCTTCTCCTGGCTGGCTGCCTCTCTGCCTTGGGATCTCAGCCCAGAGGTCCTCTCCCCAGACGGGCTCAGCCTGACCATTCACTTCCTTCAGAGCACTTGCCACACACCGAAGTGACCTTTGTAAACGTATGTGCCCACTGGTTGTTGTCAGTCTCCTTTGAGACTGGCCCAGTTATACTTCCAGCCCCTAGAACAATGCTAGTCACAGAGTTGTTGAATGGACGAATGAACGAATGAATGAGTTAATTAATGAATGAGTGAATGACATAAGAAGAAGCTGAACCACTGGAGTGAACACCTGCCTTGAGCAAGGACCTACTTAGTAGCATGGGGATCCTGCCTCTGTAAGGACAGATGCCTCTTTGGGTACACTGCCTGCGGACATCACCACCTCACAGTCCTGGAAGCTGAGAAACTGGCTCATGGAATACTTTGGCTTTGTGGTACCAGTGGTTTCAGGGTCCACATAGGGCTGTTACTATCTCCCCTGCCTGGCCGAGCCCATGGCACCTCAGCCCAGGAGACAGTGAGGAGCAGGTTATGGGGCCAGCCTGGCCAAGGTGAAAAAGATGCTCACAGGCTAATGTCCTCTGTCCTTCCCTCATGACACAATTGTGGGGTGTTGATGAAGTAGCCAGGACAAAATAGGTGCTTCAGCTGAAGGCAGTGGGCTGGTGCCTCTCAGGATTTCAGGGGCTCCCTGGCCCCCTCTTAGGGGTCAAGGTGCTTTCAGATGCTCCCAACTCCTCAAGGGTGGGAAAGAGTGGCCAAGCTGCACCCTCTGCTGCCTTCTGTGGGTTCTGTGACTGACAGTTTTAAGACATGACCCACATCCTAAAAATGTTTCCACATCAACAGTTTCCTGTAGCAGCAAATGATCAGTGACACGCAATGTTAAGAACCTACAGCTTTTGAAAATTCTTCCCCTGTAGATTTCTTTGCACATCTTCCTCTTTAAATTCAAAAGAATATAGAGTTGTGCATTTTGGCAGTAGTTAGCTTAGGTATTATCACAAACATCCCAGTCATCTTGTGCTCTCTTAGCAAGCAGATACCAGCTGAAAAATGTTAAAATAACAACAAACAACAATAAAAAACCCTATCGCAAATACACCCCTGAGTGTCACATTTTCTACTTTAGAAAAAGGGAAGGAGAGAGGAACAGCCTGGGTGACTCTTGGGGTCTAATGACATGAAAAAAAAATCAACTTCGACACCCTCAACCTTTTGGTCATTTTCACATATTACTTTCGACTGGTTCATGACTACCTTGATCTCCTTCCCTTCCTGAGAGAGCAGGAACTGACTTTGTGACAAGAAGGAGGAAGCTGGACTAGAATCTGAATTCTAGAATCTTGCAGAAGAAAAATGCCACAAGGTAGTGTATGGTTGTCAAGCCAGTGGGGCTTTAGGAGGCCAGACAAGGGAGATGGTGGCTGCATGGGGCAGGCGAGACTCCCTGTGTAGCAGGCAGAGTTTGAAACAGGCCTTGGTGCTGGTGGAGCATCCCAGAGGTATTGGGCAGAGCCCAACAATCACTCAGACCAAGCATCTGGCACAGCACTGGGGCCTTGATTTGACCTGAGTAGGTAGTGGAAAGAACAACTGAAGACCAGAGAGTATAGGACTTTAAATTTAGCTGAAAATTTGGGGTTTTATCATATGAGTTGTGGTTAGCTACTGACTGTGTTTGACATGATCAGAATCATCTTTTAGGAAAACCATTCTGGCTTTGTTATGAGGGCACATCCCTGAAGAGTGTTCATTGGGGAGACTGGCTCGGAGGAACTCGGGGTCATAGGGCAAGTGTCAGTTGTTTAGCTGGGCCACCTACCTGTTGGCTCAACTTTGACCAAGGTATCAACCTCTCTGAGCTCCTGATTCACAAGTGCAAAAATGGAATGATAAACCCTTCCTCACTGGGATGAACCAAGGATTCAATGAAATAAGTGCAGAGCACAAAGTGTGGCAGACACCCAGCTGCCTTCAGTTCCCTTCCCTTTGCTTCACTTTCTAGTCTGCTGGTTTTGAGGCTCCGCCAGATGGGCTGTAGGCCACATTTATTTTGAGGGCATAGCTGCCACTGTTCTGCTGAACTTGGGAGCCAGGATTCCAAGTAGACCAGTAGGGAAGGATTGAGAAGAATAACCTGCATGGGTATGTCTACTTAAGTGCAGCTTTCTAAACCATATTAAACCTTGAAGAAGACAGGGAAGTCATAGCTTCCTCATATTTACTGTAGTGACAATTTCTTCTATCTTTATTGCTCTCAGCGTGCACAGTCTGAATGCCTGAGTGATCTGACATGGACCCTAGAGGAGGAAGAATTCGAGGAGAAGCCATTACCCCAAGCCCTCAAGAAAGAAAGTCTCAGCTCTGTGCAGCAGGACGTGGTGCTGGACAGAGGCCCTGGGCCTGGGCCACGGGCCACCTTGCTGCAGCCTGGAGGGGCCCGAGCCAGACGCACCCGCCTGCAGCACTCCCCGGCACTCAGTGCCAGCATGGAGGAGGGGAGCTCCCCCGGGCATGAGCCCTCCAGCTGCCCGACCACCACAGAGGTCACTGAGCCCATGTCAGTCCCCACCTCCAATGTAGAGTACCCTTCTCTGCCAGAAGGCTCACTGCACCCTAGTCCCGACATCGAAAACCAGAAGGAGGTGCCGTCCACCACAGGTCCAAGCCCCCAGGCCATAGACACAGCTGAGGAGGGGGTTTGTGCTTCTGAAGATGCCACAAGTCCATTATCTACTGATGTCCCTGAGGAGGACACGACACATCCTGAGACTATCACCGCAGTCACCTTGGAGATGCCAGCTGGTCCAGACAGGCCAGACCAAGATGTCCCAAACCAGGATGTCCCAAATCAAGATGTCCCAAACCAAGATGTCTCCGACCAAGATGTCCTAAACCGAGATGTCTCAGACCAAGATGTTCCAGACCAAGACGTCTCAAACCAAGATATCCCAGACCAAGATGTCCCAGACCAAGATGTCTCAGACCAAGATGTCCCAGACCAAGATGTCTCAAACAAAGATGTCCCAGACCAAGATGTCCCAGACCAAGATGCCTCAAACCAAGATGTCCAAGACCAAGATGTCCCAGGCCAAGATGTTCCAGACCAAGATGTCCCAGACCAAGATGTCCCAGACCAAGATGTCCCAGACCAAGATGTCCCAGACCAAGATGTCCCAAAAGAAGTGGAGCTGACGCTGGAGGTGCCAGAGCCAGAAGGAGCAGGGAGAGAGCCCCCAGCGGCCCCCAGCCCGAGCCCGCCACCTCCCAAGAGCTGCCTTAAGCGCAGGGCGTCAGCCGCCAGCACAGGCCTCAGCGGGTCCCCTGTGGGGTCGCCTCTGAGGGAGCAGGGACCCTGCGCCCTGGACAGAGAGGCTGCCCCGCCGGAGCACCGCAAGGCTGAGCAGGTCGAGTCCCCACAGGGAGACAGGGCAGCGCCAGAGCGGAAAACCGAGAGAGGGGGCGGCGAGGCGCGGGGCGGGAAGAAGTTCTTGGTGTCCTCGTGCCGGGGGCGGCCTCGCCCGGGCAGCTCCCGCCTGCCCCTGGGGAGGAGCGGCCCGGCCTGGAGGAGCGAGGCGGCTCTCGATGACCTCCAGGGGTCTCCTGAGCCCCAGAGCGGGAAACCAGACCCTCAGAAGCCAGCGGAGTGTGACTCTCAGGACTCAGGGGACAGAGTGGCTGGCCCGACCACGCCAAGCACGAGAGAGCCCTGCCAGGCTGCCCAGGACCTGTCCCCGAGTGAGGACAGAAACCCCTTCCCTGTCAAGCTCCGGTCCACCTCCCTCTCTTTGAAATACCGAGACAGCTCTGCCCAGGAGGGAAGAGGGATAAAGAGATACAGTGCCGAGGTCAGGTTAGAAAGAGGAGGACTGACTTTGCTTCCGAAAGATGAGAAATGTCACCTCGGGACAGCCCCGGCCCTTCGAGGCACCAGGTCCCCCAGCGACCAAGGAAAGGGGAAGGCCCGGTCACCTGAGCAGCTCAGCTCCAAACCACCCCTGCCCAGGAAGCCGCTGCTGCAGAGCCTCACCCTGCCGCACTCGGCTGCGCCCCCCGACGCCAGCCCCAGAGAGCCGGAGCCCAGGAAGGAGAAGAAGTCGCTGCGCAGGGGAGCTGGTAAGAGCCCGCCGGGGATATCAGGGAAGGGCAGAGCAGTGGGAAAATACTTAGTAGTTGAGGAACATTGCTTGACATCCACTCTGGGTAACAAAAGTTTGTTGCAGGGGAATTGGAGGAAGGAGTCAAAATTCCTCTTAGTACCACTGACATCAGGTTTGATTAAGAGTAGGGAATAGCGAGAAGGGGAAACGGTATCAGGATTTTATGTAAGTACAGAGAAACGAGGCGTGCAGACGTCAGGTAACAAGGGAAATGTAAACGCTGATGTTGCAGCATACTCCCTGGGAGAAGATGGGACCCTCAGTGAATTACTCAAATTCTCCTCTGGCTTTTCTCCCAAGAAACTCAGTAAAGTCCCAAATCCAAAGACATGTGTACTCATTTTGATGCAAGTTCTTCCAGGGCCTAAGCTATTACACTTCTTGGCTATAAATGAAGCATCTCTCCCTGCTATCCCTTATCGTCCTTGTGACCTTTTTCACCCAAGGAAGAAATTCCTCCCATTTCATAATAAGGTTCACATGGCCCAGCCTCACGTGGAAAGCATCCCATATGTTGGAGTCACAAGTCTTGGTAAAAGGTAAGCCCCTCAAGAGGATGGACATGCACTTCCTGTCCCCAAAGGGAGCTGGTGTTAAGATTGGTGCAGAATGTAAGGATCTTTGAAAGCAACTGTCTTTTAACACGAGCAGAGAGAAAAATGACCTTTCTCTGTCTTTGACGTTTGTCACTTCTTATTTATAGTGTTTCAGATGCAATGAGAGATCTGTTGGAAATGGGTATTTGCAGAAGAGCTGAAGAATCTTTCATTGCTGGTTTCTTTTATTAATGGAAATCTGTGTGCCAGAAAATGCAACTGCACAAATGAGTTGTGTGTGCGCGTGATGAGGGCCCTTGGGAGTTGTTTTTCTGTGGCAAATTTTATTTTAAAAAAAATGTTTCAGACTATTTTAAATGGCTACTAGAAATCCAGGACTCTGCTTAAGCACTGCATTGTGAGCCCGAGAGGAAATAGAACCTGGTGGCTCTCAGGGAGTCCTGGACCCTAAAAGGAAGATGCACACACAGGAGGAAAAATTAGCTCATACAAAACAACATAAAAACAGATCCAAGGATCTTCTGATCTTTTCTGACTCCCTCCTAGAAAGTTAGTAAAAGTACAGTATATAAAGTGCTTTAAATTCCTATGGTGACATCCAAGGATTCAGGTAGTTCCTAAGAACCCACACGTGTGGCCTTCCTGACCCAAGGGCCTCTTGGCTCAGCCATGATTTTTTGTTGCTGCCACTGCATTAGGATAATCAGTGAGGGAGTTCTGGAGAAGGTTCCAGCTGTAGCTGATGATCCACTCCGCAAATTTCCCGCGAGGTTATGGAAGCTCCTATAGAGTGATTCAAAAGTCCGCTGTAAAAGCGAGGGAGGAAGGAGTTGCTCTGTGCACGTGAAACCCTGGCATCAGCACCGTCCACCTTCATGGCCTGGAATTGAAAATGTCTCTCTAGGGCTTGCTGAATGGATGGAACTTAAGAACAGGATACTCAGGTTCATAGTCAGATCTGGAAAAGAAGCCTCAGAGGGCAATGCTTGGCCCCTTAATTATGTATAACTTCTGCCTAAGTGAGGCTTTCTTTGCTATCAAACACGTGGGATGGTCTGTAGTTAAAGACTTTGTGCATTTTTCTTTGGTTTATAAAATGTAATATAGTTTTTATTTAACAGCTTTGCTTAAACAGTAGAAGAGAATTGTCTTGTCCATCTATGTTTAGTAACATTCTTTAAGCCACACAAGTAATAGAATTAGATGAATCCGGAAGTAAAAGAAGAACTAGGTTACTTTACAGGCATGGATAATGATTTTCATTTGAATGCAAAGAGAGGAGGGGAGGAATTACCCACATTGGACAGGAAACCAACCCTCCAGGGGGTGGTACTAGAAGGACAGGGCGGGGTGAGTGCCTGGTCCCGACTGGGCCTTGAGGGGCCGCCTCCGGCACAGCAGAGCAGACTCGAGGGGTCTGTGCTGTCAGGCCCCAACAGTGAAGCTGCCCCCAGACCTTCCCTAGACACTGAATCTGTTTATGGTGTAATTCATTGTTATTACTTGTACTGTCATCCTTATTGCTCCCAAATTATATTAGCTGGAGGCAATTCAATTCATATAAAACATTCGGATAATAAAATTTTTAATAACATTATTACTGTATTTTCCAGAAAGACCTAATTATTGCTGTTTATTATCTTACGGGTGGCAAGTACCTTGCCTGGAGCTCCCAGAGGGTCTGCTGTCTCCCCAGTTCCCCCTCCAGGGCACACACCATAATAAAGCCAGATTGTCGAAGCTCTCAGATGGGTGCATGGTGGGTCTGCCTCAGGGACTCAGTCTGCTTTGTCCCCAGCACTCCTGCCTGTTCCTCCTCCCCTCTTCCACACCCTGTGTCCCCTTCTTTGAAGGAATGGAGAAACCCTTCAGCAGAGGGAAATGCAATGGTGGTTGTCATAAACAGTAGAGCCCAGCTTGCTTCAGGGGCTGAGCCTCGCAGGGACCATTTTGGAGTGGTCACTGCAAAGCCCAGTACCGTATTGTGCTCCTCCACACAGAGGAGACCTGTTTGTAGACCTGGTCCACAATTTGCTGATCTGTCCTAGGTCCTAGGAGGTAAATGGCCCAGGGTTATCAGCCTTGTCCATTTGTGCAGGACACTGTGCATCCTCCTACTGGACCAGTCCCTCCCAGAGTCTAAATTCCAAGTGAGAAAGCAGCTTTCTGCACACAGGGTTAGACTGAGGACAAAGAAGTTAGAGGGTCTTGTGGAAAAATTGTACAATACATGAAGTATATAGAAAAAATAATCACTCCTAAGACCATTTTCTAGATGTTACCCTGTTGACCTTTCCCTCTAGTCTGTCTTGTTTCTGGGTGTGTGGGTGTGAGATTTATTCTTTACAAAGTTGTGGCCCCGTTGGTGTTGTGAGCAAACTGCCATTATCCCCTGGGGACCTCATTTGATAACCAGCATTGGCCTACAATCCAAACTCGGTTCCTTTAGACAGGGCTGGTGACAAAGTGACACACCCCAGTCTCTGACCCTCTTTTTGTACACTCTGGTACTCATTCATGCATTTATTTTTTCAACAAATATTTAATGTACTCCTGCCATTGACAAACACTGTGCTGGCCCCAAAAGATAGGAAAGGCATGAGGAACTCACCCTCAGGAGCTTACTAGACAGAGGAGGCAGTAGCTGGATGCTGGGGGGGGGCGGCTGTAGATAGACACCCACCTTGTATTTGGATTTCGGAGGCATTTTCTGGAGGAAAGGAGCTGAAAGAGACTGTCACCCTTCTCTAATGACACAGTTAGTTCAGATATAGTCAAGTTCGTTTGGGTAGAATACAAGTTGTAGTTGTTTTGTTTTTTGGGGTTTTTTTTTTTTGGTGTCACACTAAAAATACATTAATGTCTCTTGCATTTTTTAAAATTTTATTTTATTGTGGTAAGAACCCATAACATGAGATCTACCCTCTTAACAGATTTTTAAATGTACAATCCAGTATTGTTGTCTATAAGTACATGTACAGCAGATCTCTAAAACTTATTTACCTTACATGACTGATTAGTTAACACCCCATTTCCCCAATCCCCCCAGCTTCTAGCAACCGCCATTCCAACTCTTTGATTCTATGAATTCGACTATTTTAGATTCCACATATAAGTGTAATCACCTTAGTATTTGCCCTTCTGTGACTGGCTTATTTCACTTAGCACAATGTCCTCAAGGTCCATCCATGTTGCTGCATAGTGCAGAATTACCTTCCTTTCCAAGGCTGAGTAGTATTTTATTTTGTGTATGCACCACATTTTCCTCATCCATTCATCCATCTACAGCCATTTAGGTTGTTTCCACATCTTGGCTATTGTTGAATAGTGCCGCAGTGAACATGGAGTGCTGATATTTCCGAGACCCTGATTTCAATTCTTTTGGATAAATACCCACATATGTCTTGAATATTTAAAGAAAACCAACTTTGTTCACATCTGCCTTTCTTTTTAGCCTTATCCTTCCTTTCACAGTCCCTTCCTGAGTGAGTGTCATCAACAATGTGGCCTCTGTTTCCCCGCCTTTCCTGTGCTCTTCGACCAACCGTGTGCGTCTTCTTATCCTTGCGAGCCTCCCAGTGCCGTGACCTCTCCTCAGCTTGCCTCACACAAGGCATGTCACCGATTCCACCCGTTTCCTCAGGTCCTTTCTTCCCTGACTCCCTCGGCCGCAGCACCAGCCCCCTGACCATCTGCGAGCAGCCCTGTGAGCAACCTCAGCATTCGTAATTCCATTCACCAATGCCTCCCCCACCCCATTCTCTTTCCTTCTCAGTATGCTGTCTATGCAGCTACTCAAGCCAGAAACCTCAGAATCATTAAAAATATTTTATATGAACAATTCTGAAAGGCCTAAAAATGATAGGAAAATCCCACTGCTTAAAAATTGCATAAAAAGGGACTTGCAGTTCTGACCAAGCTGCAGTAAACACACACCACCCCATCTCTTCCACTGATATTAATACAACTTAAGACCCTGTGCGGCATGCATCAAGTAAATATCAGAGGACTCTGAAAGGTGGATGAGAGCTGGTGCGCTGGGCAGGTACGGCAGGACCCTAGCGATGACTTGGCAGCAAGTGTGAGCAGTGAAGCAGCACCTGCTCGCCCTGCTTTTGGTGGTACCAACAATGCCTGCAGGCCAGAGCTCCTGTGACTCTCCCAGCCCTGCTCCTACTGCCCCCACCCACACACACACCAGCCCCTGCAGACTTGTTTGACAGTCCTGGTCCTACTCCAGGTGAATTCCAGCAACAAAGCAGCAAACCCCTCTTGGTGGCAGCATCCCTACAGGATGGAGTTCTTTGGATTCTTTCATTCCTATGCCAGACAAATGCCAGCAACAAGCTGGAATTGCTTGTCCTGATGACACTGGCAATCATGTCCCTTGTGGAGCAGAGCTCTTGACTCTCAGCCCTACTCAAGATGGAGCCAATAACGAAGTGGCCCACCCCTCACCCTGCTGAAGGTGGTAGCAGTACCCCCTGCAGAGCAGAGCTCCTTTAACCCTTTCAGCCCTACTCCAAGTGAGCACCAGCAAAGAGGCACCTGCCTCCCCCAATGGCAGCACCTATGGGTCAGAGCCCTTTTGACTTTCCAGACACTATCCCTGGAGAAACCCAATGATGAAGGTATACTCCCTCATCAGCACAGACAGCAGTGACAGATGTGGTGGTTGGTGACCCTGTAGGCTCCTTTCTCTTGCCACTCTGCCCCACCGTGGTCCCAGTCACAGGAGTGTGCCACAGTGCAGAGAGGCTAAATGCTGGCTTCCTAGCCAGGGAACCTTGGTGGTGGGAATTACAGAAAGAAGAAACCTGAATCAGGGATCCTTTAAATCTGTGTATGAAGTCCTGGGCTCATCCCTGAGCTGCTCGTGCATGAAATTGACTGAAATCAGCACAGCAAAACCTTTGAGGATTTTAATAGGTCGCAGCGTAATATCCAAAAGGTCTAGGATATGAACCAAAATTATCCTATATACAAAGAACCAGGAAAACCTAAAAAATTCTCTGGGAAAAAGGCAATCAATGAACACCAACCCTGAGAGGATCCAAATGTTAAAATTATTTTAGATGAAGACTTTAAAGCAGCTATTATACCACGTTCCAAGAAGTGAGAGTGAGCACTCTTGAAATGAACGGGAAGATAGGAATTGTCTGTTAAAAAAATAGAATTTTAGAACTAGAAAAGCTGGCTATATTAATATCACACAAAGAAGACTTCAAGAAAGGGACAATTATAAGGATTGGAAAATTATGTGATGATAATTTTAGTAATATTGGTGAACTGATAATGGTCAATTTGCCAAGAATACATAACCATCCTAAATGTGCATGCTCCTAAGAATAGAGCTTCAAAATACATGAAGCAAAAACCGATAGAACTGAAAAGAAAAGTAGACGAATCCATAGTAGCACATAGAAACTTTGATACTCCTCCTTTAGTAATCAAGAAAGTAGCAGACAGAAAATCAAGAAGGATATAGATGTCTCGAGCAGTATCATCCACCAGCTTGACCTAATTGATATTTATAGAATGCTCCACCAACCACAGCAAGATACATGTTCTTTTCAAGTACACACAGAACATTCATGAAGATAGACCATATTCTAAGTCACTAAACAGCCCTTATTAAATTTAAAAGAATTGAAATTATTCAAAGTTTGTTCTCTGCCCTTAACAAATTAAACAACAATTCAATAACATATCTGAAAGATATCTGGAAAGATATTTGAAAAACCATCAAGTACTTGAAATTAAACACTACACCACTAAATAATACATGGGTCAAAGAGGAAGTCTCAAGGGAAATTAGAACACTGAATTAAAATGAAAATACAACATATTAAAATTTCAGGAATGCAGATGAAGTGGTACTTAGGGAAATTTATAGATTTAATCATATTAGAAAGAAAAAAGGCTTCAAAGCAACAATTGAAGCTTCCACTTTAAGAAACTAGAAAAAGAAGAGTGAACCAAACCCAAAGCAAGAAGGAAAGAAATAGTAAAGTTAAGAGCAAACATAAATGAAAATGAAAATATAAAAATAATAGAACAAATAATGAAACCAAAAGATAGTTTTTTAAAACACCCAATAAAATGGTAAATCTCAGGCCAGACTGACCAAAAAACACAAATTACCAACATTGGGGAGCACCACTACTGACCCCACAGACATTAAAATGATAATAAGGTAAAACTATGAACAATTCTACGCACATAAATTTGACAAATGAGGAGAAAAGGGCCAGTTCCTTGAAAGACACAAGCTATCAAACTTACAGAGAAGTGATAGCCTGAAAAATCCTTTATCTGTTAAAGAAATAAAATCTATAGTTTACAACCTTGCAGAAAAGAAAACTCAAGGCCCATATGGTTTCACTGGTATTTTCTACCAAACATTTAAGAAAGAAAAAAACACCAGTTACACAGTCTTATGCAAAAATAGAAGGAACATTTCCCAACTCATTTTACGAGGACAGCACGGCTAAAATGCCAGAATTAAAAACAACACAGGAAATTATAGACCAATATCTGTCATTAATTTAGATGCAATATCCTTAACAAAAGATTATCAAATGTACATCACAGCTGAATGGTTCTGGAACATAGGAACAAAAGTACGAGCGTTGACCTAAGTCTCATATCATATTCAAAAATTAACTCAAGGGGTCACAGACTTAAATGTAAAATGAAAACTATAAAACTTTTAGGAAAAAAACAGCAGAAAATATTTGGGACATTGGGCTAGGCAAAGAGTTCTTAGACTTGATATCGAAGCATGATCTATAAAAGGAAAATTTGATACATTGGACTGTATTAAAAGTAAAAACATTTACTTTGCAAAAGACCTTGTTAAGAGGGTGAAAAGACAAACTGCAAGAAAATATATGCCAACCACATATCCAATAAAGAACTAGTATTTATATAGAATTTATTCTCAAAAATCAACAGTAAAACAAACCAATTAGAAAATGGGCAAAAGACATGAACAGACAGTTCACCAAAGAGGGTATACAGATGGCCAATAAGCACATGAAAACATCACTAGCCATTAGGGAAACACAAGTTAAAACCCTGATGAGATACCGTCATACCACTAACAGGTTCATCCCAAGCCTTTCTCATACATGCTGTAGTCACGACTTCGTCAGTATGGACATACAGCACAGGCACACGAATCCTTTTAATCAGAAAAATGCTATGCATCTCGGCTTGCAATTTGATGTTTTCACTCCACAATAAAGCCTGGGCATCTCTTTTGATCAGACAAGTGGCCCTTTCTTAAGGGCTACACAGTGCGTGTACCATATTTTATTTAACGTTCCCATCTTGAAGGGCATTCTGCTCGTTCTGAGGTTTTTTTCCTCTTGCTAACAGTGCTGCAGTGACCATTCTTGTCCGTTTTTCCCCTATGTATTCACACTGTTGTTTCTCTAGGATGCAGTGCTAAAAGTGGATTTTCTGGCTCTCAGGGCATGTGCAGTTTTAATTGAATAGAGAACTTCCAATTACTCTCCGTAAAGGTTATCTGGTTTACACTTCTTCCAGCAGGATAGAGTCTGTTTCTCCACCTCCTCTCAGTACTAGGTGTTGTCAGTGTTTTTTTTTTCTCCTCCAGTGTGATGGATGAAAAATGTCAGTAGCGTTGAACATGTTGTTCAGCAAGTTGTGGTCACCCTAATGTGCAGTGACCTCATCCTGCCTGTCCCCACAGCAGCCTCCCCATTGCCCTGACGCCTACAGCACCTCCTCCCTCCAACTCTCTTCTCACCTTCTCTTCCCAAGTCGTGGGTGTGACCATGCAGCTTTCCTCTAAAAACTCTCAGTGCCTTGCCATCACATAGGAAATAAAGCTCAAACTCCTAGGTAAGGCTTTTTAGACTCTGGCCCAAATTGACATTTCTGCCTCTCTAAGTTTGTCAGCCATCCCTCCACTCCCTCTGATGTCTCCTCCAGCCCCACCCCTGCTGCCGGCTTCCTGGCACTCTGCACACACCTCTGCCTGCGTTGAGCTCACTTCACCTCAGCCCTGAACTATTAATAGATCCTGAGCTCCTGAGCACATCCAGGGTTTTTCTTCCTCCGTTGAGCACCTGTACCTGTGCCCAGGAGCTCCTGGCCTGCAGTGGGGGGTCCTTGGGCCAGCCCGTGTTTGCATGACCAGGACAGGGACAAGGGAAGGAAGCAAGCCAGGCAGGGGGCTGGGGAGTGAGATGGAAGAGCACGGATTTGGAGGTTTTACTCCGAAGAGCACCGTCAGGGTCTGTGGGATTCTGAGAAAGTTGAGTTTCTTAACCTCTGAGTCAGTTTTTTCCTGTGTAAAATGAGGTTATTAGTAATAGTGGTACACAGGGCAGCAAAAGCATTTTAACTGCAAAACGTGCTACAGTTTGTAGAGTACAGTCATACTCTCCTAAGCATCTACCAAAATATCCTCATCTCAGCTGCACAGCACGCTATGTGAGAATGGGGTTCTCCTTGTCCTGGTTTTGAATGAGGCACCAACGCGTAGATGGAAGACACCAGAGAGCGCGTGTGTGCAGAGAATCTGCCGCGAGTCACCGGCCACTCACCCCCCACCTGGGGATGTACACCGAGGGGGGAGGAATAAAGGAGATTTGGAGAGCACAGCTGCAGTTCTGGGAGCCCCCAGCTCAGCAGGGGTGGGACCAGGGGAAGTTCGCTCACCTAGAGTCTTCCAGGGGACTCCCATGGGACTATTTTGGAAGCTGGACATGCGTGCCCTGCAGTTGAGAGACATGGAGGATGGTGCTAGACTCAGGTTACCTGTGGCCACAGGGCAGACAGGTCTGCCTGATGACCCACTTGTGCTCCCAGAGCCCTGCCTGATGGGCCAGCCAAAAGGACAAGGGGACACCGTGGAGCAGGGTCACAACAGAGAAGCCCAGTGGTGGACAGGAATCCCCTAACATCAGTTTCAGGTGTCTGCCAGGCCCAGACAGGAGAAGCCACTAAGACAGTGGCAGGTGCCAGTAGAAGGAGAGCCCTGACGATCCTCCCCACCTCTCCTCCTTCCTGAACCCCCAGCCCTTGGGAAAGGAGTCCCCAACCCAGCCCAGACACCCTGCATTCAGATGGACCTAACCTGACCCAGTCTAGAGGCTACAAGTTCTCATTACTGAATTCAAACTAATCATAACCAAAGTGACCATGGTGACTGCTGAGAAAGACAAGAAGGTACTGGGAGTCTTCCGGTCTCCATTTGGGCAGTGGGACTGGGAGGGCAGGATTGAGCAGTGCTCTGCTCTGTCCAGAACGTGTGCGTGCAGCACACCTCCTGGGGGCAGACAAGCAGTGCCACCCATGCTCTGTCAGCTACACTGGTGCCACTTCAGAGGGACGGCTTCAGTGTTTTCTCCAGGGCCACCATTAACCCTGTTCAAGGGGCTGAAGCCCCCGGTGTGCCCCGCCTCCCCCCTCCCCGCCCAGGGCTCAAGAGAGAAGTAGGTTTGAAGAAGAGGAGGCAGTGTCTTCATGATGAAGGGGAAAGTACTCCAGGCCCATCTGAGCAGGGCAGAGGACACAGGTTCCTGAAAGCCAGAGGACATGGCAGGAGGTGAGGCCTGGGGCAGGGACTGTGTGGGCACACAGTGTCGGCAGGCCTGGGGATGGGTGTCTTGGGGGCCAGGGGCTCTGCTGGTTAAAGGAGGGGCCCCCAGGCCTGGAGGGGGATCCAGGGAGTCGGCCCAGTTCTCAGGAACTGGACCATCTGGTCAGCTGGACATTTTGTATTAGCCAGAAAGGGGACACCCTCTCTTCAAGGTTCCCTCGGGCAGAAGCTCAGAGAAGCATTGAGATCAGCAGTTGGCAATGCTGGCTGCACACGGGGGTCACCTGGGAGTCTACCCCCACAGAGTCTGGTGGAGCGGCCCGGGGGAGTCCTGGGCAATGAGGGGTTTAAAGGCCCCCACATGGTTCTGTGTGGCCAGCACTGAGAGCCCCTGCTGTTGGGCAGCTGTGACTCTGACTGAGATGGTGACGGCACTGCTGGTCCACAGCCTACGCTCGGAGTAGCGAGGATCCAGGTCTGCGCTGTCGGACATGGAACCGCTGGCCGCATGTGGCTGTTTAAATGTAACTTCACATGCATTGAAATTAAACTAAAAATTCAGTTCCTCAGTCACACAAGCCACATTTCAAGGGCTCAACAGCCACATATGACTAGTTGACAGCACAGAGAACATTTCCATCATCACAGAAAGTTCTACCGACAGCGCTGAAGTAGATAATGTGCCGTTTCAGGGCTGTCATTAGCAAATGGCGTCTTTCTGAGACCCTGTAAAAACTTCACTCTTCCCCAAAATGTCTCGGGTGTCAAGGCACCATAATACTTTCCCTTTCTGTCTGTATGTCTGTCTCCCTCCCACGTCAGCTTCCTGAAGTCAAGGTCTGCAGTGGATTTACCCACTTAGTAAATAGATAAATGATTTCAACAATAGCTAATTGTTGTGTATTAGACACTTCCTAAGTGCCAAGTATCATCTTAAATGCTTTACATATTAATTTTCAACAGTAGTCCTATTTAATAAATAGGAAAGCTGAAACCTAGATCAAAGCATTGCCTAAAGACACAGAGTAGTAAACTGGGGGAGAGTTTGGGACCACTCAGAGTAACTCTGTAGCCGCCGCTCCTCACTTTTATGCTCTACTGCGGTGGTCCTCAACTGGGGGCAATTCTGTCCCCCAGAAGATGCTGGCAGTGTCCGGAGACATGTTTGTCATAATTGTGGGGAGGGTGGAGGGAGGGAGATACTGCAGGCATCTGGCAGGTAGAGATGCTGAACATCCTACAACGCACAGAACAGTCTCCACGACAGAGAATCATCCCGCCCAGCACGTCAACAGTGCCCAGGTCGAGTAACTGTTGTTTGCCACTCAGTGAGTAAGTTATAATGGGAAGGGAGTGGTTGTATTGGACAGTTGTGAGGTCATAGCCCTTAATATGAGATGGTACATGATATAGTGAATGAAGGTAAGAGATCAGAAGGTCTGTGTTCAAATCCCAGCTTTGTTACTTATTGACTGAGTGACCCTGGACAGGTCACTTTACTCCAGGAGATTCTGTGGTCTTAAAATGGGGATTGGAAATATCCTTACATTACAAGGAGGGTTGTGAGGGTCATTATGAATACGATACTGCTCTAAAAATCAAGACTGAATAATGTTTAGCTGCAAGGGCCATCCCTGAAATTGATTACTGTTCTCTGTTGGCCACTTGAGATGGTTCTTATAGAATTCCAGCTGTTCCTGGAGATCCACAGGGTAGAAGGGCAAAGAACCCAAGGGAAGGCGTTGTGTACATTTCACACTGTAAGGTGCCATGTGATATAATAATTTTCCTACTTTTCTCATTCATCTGCTCTAGCTCAAAGTTATTTTCAAATAACAGTGCCTTTCCATCCCACATCCACGTAAGTTCCCAATATATCTCCTGGTTGGTAATGGAGACCAGCGGTCTCTGTGCTCAGAGATGGACTTCTGTCGTTGCCTTCTGCTGAGCAGCTGGCTTTAATTGCACAGACGGTGGCAGTTGAGCAAATGTGCTTTCAACCCAGCTCCTCCACCAACAACTCTGTGCCCGTGAGCTCAGCCCTGGCTCCCCGGGGGGGCTCCACTGTGAGACGTGGGGGCCTCCCTGGGATGTCTGCCAGCCTTGATGTGCCAAGTGCTGGGCAGCTGCACTGGAAGTCAGGAAAAGAGCCAGACAAAGCATCTGCCCCTTGGGGCACCACCAATAAACATGGCTGCACACGGGTGACCAGATTCCTGGCCTTGTTCCATATATCCAAATCCAGATGTGATTCACACATGATTTCTCTGTATGAATGCCTTCTCCCAAGTGCTACCTATATGCAATAGAGCCCTAAAACAGGTATAGCTGGGGCTATAACAACAAACAAAGCAGACCCGCAGGCCTCCTTATGGGAAACCTGAGCAAACCCCTGCCCTGGGACAAGGACTGACCACCCGCCCCCGCACGATGAATACACTGAGTCACGAGGCCTTTGTACACATGGCCATTGGGAAGCTTTCTGACTCCATCGGCCTTTTCACCTGGACTGGATTAGTTATAAAACTGCAATGTGCTGCTAATTCTTGCTGTTGTTTAACTGAGTGTGCCCTCTGTGGATGAGTGAGTGTGAGATGCGCGTGGAGACTGTCCATGACATGAGGAAGAAAACCCCTTGCTGGCCCTCCCTGGCCCTTGCTGGCCCTTACCTCCTGTGACATACACATGCCCCAGGGCCATTTAAAGCAATGGTGGCTTTTTTCCCTGCCATGTAGATTTGAAGATTGTGCAAGAAGAGATATGTGGGTCAGGGAAAGGCAGGTTTCTGAGTACCTGCTGGGAAATTCAAACCATAGACAGCCTGGCCTGGGGAAGCAGGGAGCTGGCTGAGGAGCTCCAGTGGCACCTTCTAACCTGGAGCGGGGGAGGGAGTGGGGACAGTTGGGTCCTGGCAGCCCATGCTGGTGGCTGGGAAAGAGGCTCCCAGACACAGCAGTTGTCCCTCCTGAGATCTCCATTTCACCACGAGGCTGTAAAATGAGTCTATGTGCAGAGAGACCATCCCCTGCCCTGCCTGAGTTGTAGAGTCCCATTTAGGAGAGGAAGTGGAGGCAGCAGGAGGGAAGCCTCTGGAGGAGGGAGGGCCGGGGCAGGGTGGAGGGGCAGGATGGAGGGGCAGCAGTGAAGGCAGGTGGGGCCAGGACCCCAGGGTGTGTTCGACACACACAGGGAAGTCACCAGAATGAGAAGGGTCTGCTGGCAAGGGCAAATGCGTTCTTGGGGCGTCCTTGGGTCCCTTGCCTAATCGCAGTGGAAACAGTTCCGTGGTGCACACTTGCCTCATTTCTCTATGCGGATAGGGGCTAGACTCTTCTTCCTGGTTACTGTCAAACACTTGGTGAGTCCTATCTTAGAGAGTTTTTTGGTGCTTGTGTGTGTTTACTTTTTACTGAAGAATAATGTACGTGCAGAGACGCACACAGATCATTTGTGCACAGCTCAGTGAATTTGCATACACTCAGCACAGCAGCCCAAGAGACAGAATGAGACCAGCACCCCGGAGTTCCCTCTGTGCCCCCTTTCAGTGGGCTCTTGAACTCCCAATTGTGGATGCTATGTTGGCTGTCGAAGGACCCTGTAGTCCTGAAGGCTCTTGCAGGAGAGCCTGTGTGCACGCACTGGAGAGAGAGATTCGAAAAATCCTTTCTGTTTGTAGACTCAGCATCTCCCATGGGGTCTGGCATCTGGTGGGCACTCACCAGGTATAGTCCATTCTCATTCTCTGAGGAAGTTAAGTTCTGGAAAGTTGCTGCAAACACTGACTGAGCCATAGCTCCTGGGGGAAACACAAGGTTAGGGTCCTTTGAGTCTCTGGTCACAACATCAGTAGATCAACATATAACCTTATTTTATGAGTGCTTCTGTTTAAAGACACCTTATTTAATATGTATTGTTGATTCATTGACATCGATCATGACTAACAGCACTATAGGTCGTGATGAATGAAGCATATCTGAGGCACACATTGTCTCCATAAGGCAAACCCAGCCTCCTTGAGCTTAGGAACACTAGATAGCACTTGAGCACTACACTTGGGGGCCATTTTAAACAGCAAAATCACCAAGAAAAGCCCAAAAATGTGGCACTAAGTAGACAGCGAAAAAGATACTTGTATACAGTGTAAGAGCTGAAAGAAGAAGGCAGAGCGTTGCCCTGTTTGACCTCAGCTGGGAATGTGTACAACACATCAGGCAATTCAAATTTTTTGCTGCCCTGTGCATGTCTACAAATGACCATGAAAACACCATGAGTATTGATTCGGGGGTTCTAAATGCATTTTAGCAAATAGGCAAATTCTCATATATGGAATTGGTGAACAGTGAGGATTGACTGTATTTATTGAATGAGGAAGGAGGGAGTGACGATAAATTTAATCTGGAAGCAGATCTGGGACACAGCCCCATCCTGTGTCATTAACAATGGGAGCTTGCTCTGCGAAAAGCCCTCGCTCACTCTCAAAATGCTCAGCACAGCTCTGTGGTAAAGCCTGGGGCGGATGTTACAAGCCCAAGTTCTATGGTAAGATCGCACAGCCCGGCTCACGGGCAGACAGAGCAACTGTAGCTTTGCCAGCGTGTACATATTCACCAGGAACAGGCTGTGTAAGTCAAGACTGACAATAGATCAATAAATGCTTTCAGAAAAACCAAAACACAAAAATGCTTCCTCTTCATGTAGGAAGCCTGGCATAAACCCTGCAGCGTGGGGGAGGCCCCGTGTCCCCGGGGCCCAGCTCTGGCCCAGACATCCTCTTAGCGTCTGTCCACATGCCCCATTCCCACCACGTGAGCCAGGGCTGTGGCAGAGGACCCGGAGGACAGGCAGAAACAGGACTGCCACTCTGTTTATTGAAGCACTGAGGCACAGTCGACTGTTCTGGCTTCCACTAGTTATAAGGAATGGCGATGATGTATGCACTTAAATTAGAAGTCTTAGCAAACTCAGAC
Organism: Avahi laniger; assembly: GCA_963575035.1. Taxonomy (NCBI): domain Eukaryota; kingdom Metazoa; phylum Chordata; class Mammalia; order Primates; family Indriidae; genus Avahi; species Avahi laniger. The sequence goes on from CAUYSK010111236.1 coordinate 48,636, forward strand.
CTCTCCTTCCGCAGAGAATGTTTGAAGACCTGGGGATGAGCTGTTGACGTGTATTTATAAGATGACAGCACTGCAGAGGAAGATGGGAAGTAGTCTGCTAAAGTGTTCGCACAGCTCCCTTGGGTTGTTGATTTACAGGAAACTTTTTTCTCCTTCTTTATAATTTTATCTTCTTTCTAAATCTGTACAATTTGCATTTGTACTTTTATAAACAAGAAAGGAATTTCATGAAAGGAAAAAGGTTTTAAAAGTTGCTGCTTCACAAAGGACAGCATATACCAAATAAGAGGCCCGGGAATCCTGCCGACCTGCCGTGTGTTACCGTAGGCAGAGCGTCTGCTTCATTTTCTCAGGCAAAGGACAGGAGCCCCGCGAGTTTGCATTGCGTGGCCAGCGCCTCTCACTCAGCCTCCAGACTCACAGCTGCGTCCCCAGTGTCATATGGGCTGTGGTCCCCCATCAGAGTCCCACCCTGGCCCCCTGAGCTAGTCATTACAGTAGTCTTTCTGAATGAAAGAAACAGTCCTTTAAGGCTGAATTTTAATGGGCACCAAAAAAAAAAAAGGAAAAAGAAATAACCGTCACTAATCAGTAAGTCAGAATGAAGTGATGAGAGCATCTGTCCCATGTAGGGGTGGTTGAACATCTCTAGAAATGGTTTAAAGTTGAGGATTTTCCCAATGATTCATTTGAGGTCTTTCTGAACACAAATAGACATAGTGCCAAACCTGGGTCTGGAAAGTTTGCCTTTCTCTTCCCCAGGGAGTTCTGTGTGGGAAGGTATTTTTAAAGTGATATATGGGTGTGGCTCCAGGGACTACAGATGAAAACTGGGCTACCATCTTGGGCAGTGAGCTCCTCATCAGAGCCAGCCGGGCTGTCAGTAACAGGCGCTGTGCATACAGAGGAGCAGAGTGCCGTTCTAACGAGCAGGGCTCCAGTGCACACTAGTGTGACTCGGGCCAGGCTCCTTCAAGATGCAGCAGGCCTGGAGCGCGGCATGGGCAGGGCAGCCTCACTCAGACCCTGCTGGCTCTCGCTCGTTGCCCAGCCTGTGCTGGGTACAGCAGGTGCAGAGATGACCAAGACGAGGCACCTGCCCTTACGGGGCTTACAAAGGCAGACAGGCACACACAACACTAAGGTGTGGTCCGCTAGAACTCTTATGGACAGTATCCTCAGGGATCCAAGAATCAGCCTGGCTGCCTGGCCTGGCAAGACACTGGGGTACAGCCCAGCTCCTGCTCTGGTTTTCGTGCCACAATGGCAGATGAGGGCTCATTTTCATGGCAGAATGGCTCATGATCTCCATCAGGTCCAGGGTAAGATTTGACCAAAGTCTACATCCCTGTTCAAGCGGGAACAATATCAATAGCATCAGCAACAACAAAATAACAACAGCAGTTGTGGCAGCAGCTAACACTCTTGAGCACACTCTTAAGCACACACAAGTGCCAGGTACTGTGCTAAGTGCTTTCCCTGGATTAGCTCATGGAATCCTCACAACCACACTGGGAGGTGCAGATAGTGGATTAGCTCAAGGAGTCTTCGGAACCACACTGGGAGGTGTCCATAGTGGGCTATCTCATAGAATCTTCATAGTCACACTGAGAGGTGTAGACAACGGATTATCTCTGAATATTCACAACCGCACTAGAAGATGTGCATACTGCTATTTTCCTCATTTTACACTGAAATTGAGTCTCAGAGAATTTCTGGAATTTTCCCAAGAGCATGTCGCCAGCCTGAGGCCCTAAAGTTGGCTCTGCAGGCCCCAGGGCCACATCATCAGCGCTCAGCTCCCTGTCCCCAGGGAGGAAAGCAGTCCGCATTACCACAGCCCACTGAACCCAGCCTAAGAACAGGATCTCTTGGAAATTAGTGCTTGAACAATACGCTTTTCAAAATAAGTCCTTGCAGGAGGGGAGCATGTTATGGAGAAGGAAGGAATCTGGAGAAGAACAACCCTACCAACTGCTCCTTTGAAGGGATCCTATTCTTACATAACAAAAACCATTATCTTCTCTGATCAAAAGTTGTTTTCGTATGAAATTAAATTAGGATGAGCTTTGCAGCTGTCACAGCTTCCTGCACCACAGCATGTGCCTTCCGGAAGTGTCACACTACACTTGCTCTTCAGCAGGCCAGATTCACTGCCTTTCTTTCCAGGGTCTTCCAGACTCTCAGCAGAAGAGGTCATGCAGGTGCGACACTGCAGTGCTGGTGTCTGCTCTGTGCGACATGCTCATGGGCTGTTTGGTGCAAACCCAGGCACACTTGACAGCTTGAACCCATTGTTATCTGGGGAGGAGAAATTGAGATGTCAGAGCCTTTAGCCAAATCCCCGAGAGATTAAGGTTGTCTGAGTGTTGAGGCAGGACGGGGTAAACGAAGGAGTGTTTTCAACTGATTTTATCTGAACTGATGCCACATCAACATTATCCTGGGATTAATGACATTTTGAACACGTTTAATCTCAGAAGGTATTTCATGCATGGTGCAGCTTGACCCTGAATGTTCATGCTTAGAGCTGTCACATTGTAAGGTCTGTGGCCTCTGGAGCCTGCCTCAGCCTGCACGTTGCTTGTGTCTTCATTCCCTTCTCCCGCCCTCCCTAGGTGGAGTATGACACAGACCCTAGAGCGCCTGCCCCCAGTGTGGGTGCCAAGTGTAGGAGGTGAGGGTGTAGATCGGAGAGGCCACCTAGGCATCCTGCCACAGAACAGAATGGCTTGTCACCCAGCTATTCTGACTGCGTTCACCTGGGACAAAGATGCAACCTGTCTGCAGCTCAGCACTGTGGTTACGGTGTTCAATCCATCACCCCTTTCTCAGCTTACCTGCTAAGAGGCTCCAGGTGGAGGAATCTCAGGCCTCTCTGAACCACATTAGAGAACTAGAGTGGTTTTTCTCCCTCCTTCCTGGTGTCTAGACCCCCGTTCACCACTCCTCCACCCCTATCCATGAGGTTGGCCCTGGGTGGTCCCTGTGGAAGGGTCTGGAGGGTATCAGGGCCTCTGGCTCATTTGCATTCCTGACCAGGAGGAAGGTGGGAAAGAAGAGCGCGCTAATTATAAGGAAAGACCAGTACTTGGGGGAAAGACGTAGGAACAAAAAGGAGAGAAGTGACTGGTGAAAGATCTTGGCCATATGCTTGGCCCAGTGCCTGACGACCCTGTCATTGAAGGCTGCCTTATCCCACGCTGGCACAGCCTGGCACAGCTAGGGCACTCGCTCACTCCTCTGGGTCCGCCTGTGAACACAGACACACGCGTGCACACACGGCGCAACTGGAAACATTGCTACCCCACAGATAGACAACATGACAGGTGGCCCTTCTGTGCTTGGGAGGGGATTCTGCCAGCACACTCTCACATAAGGGAAAGAAAATTACCTCTTGCCAAGCTCAACCTAGTTGCATTGTTTCCGACATTGCAGTTCCCGTGAACAGACTGGAAGGGAGAATATGATTTGTCTCGGGTCCCCTGAGATGTCAGCCATGGGCCTGGTCCGTGGGGGTCCCCATCTTTGTCCACCTTTGGGGTCCCCAGCGTCTCTCTAGGACCTCCTCTCACTGTGGCCCCCAGGAGTGCTGCATATGCCGTTCCATAGAACCTTCTCTGCTGATTTGTAAATTATTTCTTTTGGCTCAAATAGAGTAATCCAAGTGTATAGCATAAGGAATTTACCAGAACCATGTCTTGCACCCCCATGGTAGGAAGGGACCCCAGTGGCAGGTGCCCTACACTGAGCTACGAGGGGGCTGGGGAGTCAGCCCGTGCGCTCCAGATGTGCTGGGGCTACCTTGCCATTTAACAGCTGCCGTTCTGCCTCTAATTTAAAACCCAAGGTAGAAATTTCCCTTTCCCGCACACTTAGTCTTGACAGAATTATCCAGAGTATGGTGCTGACGGAGGCAATACGTTTAGGCCATGGTGAAATCCCTCTCGCCAGTCAGCTGGTGCAGGTGGGCAGAGGGCACCTGGCCAGCACATACGGGGGGGGGGAACTGAGGGGGACAGGACCCAGACGCCTCAGGCCAGCAGGGAGCAGAGGGCACAGTGGTCACTGAGTGTGGAGAAAAGATCACAGGAGAGAAGAAAGGAGGCTTTTAAGAAAAAAGTAAAACTCCAGAAAGAGGCTATCAGGACTCTGTGGAGCTCTTGTTGAGAATGAGGGATGAGAAATACAGACTTTATATAAACATGCGGCCACCTAGCACCGTCCGTGTGCCTGGCAATTGCTGGATTCTCTGGACAAGGAATAAAACATGAAATGACATTGTAAACGAGCCGGTATTAGAGTTATACTTGGTCCGTAGTCTGTGGCATGTTTTCGTTCAACAGATGAGTGCTTATGACCAAAGGTGTACACTAGTGGGGCAAATGGCCAGCTAGCAAATACGCCTAGTGCCAGACAAGGTGGGGTAAGTGTCTCAAGAGAGTTACAAAAGAATTAGGAGAGAGGGTGACAAGGAGGTGGCACCCAGGCGGGGTCCCGGTGGACAAGCCCTCGTCACCCTGCCTTGGCCTGTGGCCACAGCCTATCCTCAGCGTCCCAGCCTCTCAACCCTCGCAGGTCAGACTCCAGACCGTGGCCATGGTTTAAAGCTCCCGGGGCTTCTTATTATAGATAGAAAGGAAAAGGCAGAGGAGCGTCCGCACACACCTCCTCCTGCCGCCCCCTCTGCCGGCGAGCCCTTGCCTGTGCCCGCCCCGCCCCCAGCCTGGAAGATCTGTTTCCTTCTCCAGGTCCCAGCCCCCGACGGCACCCCAGCCCCCTCCCGCTAGCATTAGACCCTGTGTCCACAGAACACTTCGTGTAATGAATTTTAGCATTTTCCAATTTCCACCACAGTTGTTTGTGTCTAGTCTTCCCCACTAGACTTTGAGCTGTTTGAAGGAACAATTTGTTTATTTTTCCGCCTCAGAGTTTAACGTAATCCTTGCCCATAGCAAACACTCACTCACTGACCGCATGAATGAATGGACTGAAGAAAGAAAGGTGGAGCCGGGGAGTAGGAATGTCGGGCTCCAGCTAAGAATAGAAAACGGGGCTGGACTGTACATTTAAAAGTAGTCTGAGCAGACCTGAGTGCTGGAATCAGGAGCGGGAGAGAACGTTTGGGGAGGAAGAGATGAAGGCCGAGGGGCAGGAACAAGGAGGAATTCCCAGGTTTGGAAGCAAAAGTCAGACGAAGACCTGGAGAAGGGTGTAGGAGGCTGGAGGGAAGGCCCCGGGAGCACAGGCGCCCCCAGGAGCACAGGCCCCCCCAGGAGAGGATGTGCGGCCACGTCAGAGCTGCAGGGTGTGAAGCGGGTTGAGGACAGGGCAAGATCTTGGGGCTCGTGGTTCGTTGTCAGGAGGATGGAGAGAGCAGTGTTCATCGCCTGGCTGGCTCAGGAACCAGCTGATGAGACACAGGCAGAGGCCATTTGAGTTGAGGGAACAGAAGAAGGAGAATTGAGGCTTTGCGGGGACAGCGAGGTCAGTGGAGACTTACTTTCCTTCAAGCTGTGAGAGCTCCAGACGTTTCACAAAACAGCAGGGAAGAAGTCAGTGGCCAGGGAGAGACTGAAGAGGCAGGAAGGAGACAGGGATGAGTGTAAGAAATGGAGCAGAGTTCCCAGGGGACAGCAGGGAGCGCCTCAGGGCTGCAGGAGCCAGGAGAAGAGTGGGCCCCATCCCCAGCCTGTTGGGCTTGTGGGGAGGTTTGTAGGGGAGGCCGAAGGCCCTTCTCAACCTCAGCTTGCAACGTAGTGACATGTGTCTCTTGCCCCTCCTTGGTGACCAAGGGACTGAGAGAAAAGAACTCCAGGTTGAATCGGAGGCACAAACAAAAGCAATGCAATTAAGGTCCTCTACACGCTGAGGAAAAAGTGGATATGTCAGGCCACAAACAACAGTGACATTACGCATGCTGGACGTCCACACTGTCGCTGCGAAACGGCCCCGGCCTCATCGCTGACTCAGGCGCACTGTGTGGAAGGGAAACGAGAAAAGGCGCCAGGTGTGTGTGTCGGGGGAGGCAGAGGGAAACTTCTGCCTTGGATTTGTCTGGGGGCAGGTGAACGTTCAGAGGCTTGTGGGGGACCCTTTGGATTCTATCCTTTTGATGTACCTGTAAGAAGCCACTTATTTAATCCATAGGCTTCCTTTTTCTGCTGAGGAAGGTCATAAATTCTCGTCACAGAAACTATGAAAACACAGAAGCGTTGAAAAGTCGGGAAGGGGGATGGCCCACAGTTTTGTCACCCAAGGATAAGCACTGTTAAAGTGGAAGAAAATTCAACAAGCGCATGGTTTAAAGACACTATTTCTCTTCTCTCTAAAACATTGAGGAAAACAACTGTGGCTAGTGTTTGGTGTCTGTCACTCTGTCCACAAAGGGAAGGTTATGTTTACAGTTTTTAAAAGACAAGACAACCATAGCGTGTCTACAACATTCAAGAAATCGGAAATCAGGTAGTAAGTACTGGTCCAAAATGATAGGATTATATTAAAGAAATCTCATCTGTTTATGTACTTATTTTTATCTCTTTCCAGAAACAGTTCCCTGAGAGGAAATTGGCTTTAAAATGCACATTGACCTTGTAGAAGCAGTTGCATTTAATTTTTTGTGGCTCTGACTAGAGGTGCATAACCTCTTTGATGCATCTTTAAAAAGAAAACAAAGTTCCCTAAAGAAAAGCAACAGTCGCACCAGAGGGGCTTCCAGACCTACTTCCCCCACTCCGTCCCCACCTCCACCAGCGCCAAAGCCGTGCAGCGTTCTCTGTGTGCAGAAGCAAAGGGTGCCCCTGAAGGGGAAATAGGACTGTCTCGCATAACCTTATTCCTTTACCCACAGAAAAGGGTCTGCCCCCTGCAGCGACAGGGCCTGGAGCTAACGGGCAGCCCTCCCCGCCCTGGATCACCATTGCTCGGCAGAAGCGGCGAGGGGCCTCGGAACAGCCACCCAACCAGGAGGACAAGCCTGGGGCGCGAACCCCGAAGCCTGAACTGGGCAAGCAAGCCAAGCCGCCCGAGAGAGCCCAGGTGCTTAGAGCAGATACTTCCTGTTTCTGTGGGTGCAGGGCTGGGGCTGGGACCCCAGTGAGGACCACACGTCCTGCATAGACATCACAAAACCCGTCACCTGTGATGACTGCGGATGTGTGCTTTGAGGCCAGTGAAGCAAAATCGATGATGCCAAATTACAACCTCCGTGATGGAGCAGTCTGCCCACCCTTCGCCTGTGCTGGGCTATTAGGGACGCAGAGAAAGCGTGTGAGTCACTCAGGCAGTAGAGGCAGCTCTCTGCTCCCTGCCTCCTAGGCAACGCACATCGGCAACTAGAAAATTGGAAGGAGGCTAAAATAACTTCTGGGTTAGACGCACGGTGAGGATGTCAACAGCTCCGTCTATGCTCGTTGTTAGGTGAGGAGCAAGCCCCACTCTTGCTGCTGTGCCGGCTGCCTGCTGGGGCTCCTTATTTGCCACCTGGGGCTGCAGGGCTGCAATCCGGGGTTCCGTTTTGCACACTGGACTGAAAACAGCTTTTGCCAACCTAAACTACTATGCTTAGAAGCAGGCCTGAGACTCATGGCTTTTGTATTCCCCCAGTAGCGCCACAGTAAATCCAGAAGTGTGCTTCCACCGTGGCGGGAGGGGGCCTGAGCCCGCAGCCTTTCAGCCTTCATTTTAACCAAAACTTCAGCTGTACCCAATGCTCATGCAGGCCTAGGGGATTTATAAAAGAAATATTAACCAGTTTGGGGCATCAGTGATTGTACCAACGATCATAAAAATCACAAAACTTATTTCCAAACATAATTCATTTTGATTTTCAAATGGAATCCCTGCCGTCCAGCCTCTGGGACTGAGGCCAGGTGTGGGGACAGGGAAGAAACCGTGAAGCACATGTGGGACCAGATTAAGGCTGTGTGCTAGTCTGAGCCCCAGCACTCTGCGCCCACTGTCAGTGAGTTGACACTCCAGAGCTCTCCCAAGAAGGTGCCAGCGGCACAGTTTGTCCTGGGGGAGGAGCCCAGTGGCTCGTTCACTTGGGTTGTGTTTGGCCCCATCTGAATCACAGATGGCTGGACAGTGTCTTTCTTGTGTCCCAGCAGGAGCCCGTGAAGCACATGGACTTCGTCCGCAGCAAGTCTTTCCTGATCACCCCTGTGAAGCCCCCACTGGAGCGGAGGCGGGGGGTGGAGCTCAGCCTGCAGGAGGGGCTGCAGAGAGGAATCTCGCTGTCCCACCAGAACCTGGGTATGCAGTCCACGGCCAAACTCCTGGAATCATTTCCCGGTTGTCCCTACAGTTTTGCGTTTTGGGCTTTTGTTCTGTTTTTCTGAATTACTTGCCGCACTGAGGTTTTACACAGCTTTTATTGAGATTAATACAATTTACATGTCATAAAACGCACCCATTTTAAATGTACAGTTCACTAAGTGTATGGTTGACCCATGAACAACATGGGTTTGAGGTGAGCAGGTCCATTAGGATAATTTTATAAATATTAAAATATATTTATATATTAAAATATTATAATTTTTTCTGTCAAAATTCAGATTGAAAATATTGTATTCTCAGACTGTGAAACCTGAGTATATGAAGGGCTGACCTTTCGTATATGTGGGTTCTGCAGGACCAATAGTGGAACTTGAGCATACTTGGATTTTGGTATGTGCAGGTGGGGGAGGTCCTGGAACCAATTCCCCACGTATACTGAGGAACAACGATATATTTACAATGAGTATGCATTTGCAGAGTTGGACAGCCATCGTGACATCTAAGTTTAGAACATCTCCTTCACACTAAAAAGAAACCTCATAGCCATTAAAAATCATTCCCCACTCCCACCCCTAGCTCTAGGCAACCATTAATCTACTTTCTGTCTCTATAGATTTGCCTTTTTTGGACATTTCTTATAAATGGAATCATAAAATATGTGCCCTTTTACATCTGGCCTCTTTCACTGAGCGTAGTGTTTTTCAGGTCTATCACGGTTGTTGCATGTATCAGTATTATTTAAATTTTATATATTTGTGGTAAAAGGCATATAACATAAATGTTCCATCTTAACCATTTGTAAGTGTACAGTTCATTAGTTTTAAGTATAGTGACACTGCTGTGCAGCCCATCTCCTGAGTTCCTACAGTGTTATTCCAAAAGTCTCTCCTCACTGCATTCCCAGAGCTGTTTGAGCCTACTCTTAAGCTCTTTTTTTTTTTTTTTTTTT